>KV006345.1:71867-88554 GCA_001598015.1 Dorcoceras hygrometricum
TCCGAACGAGGGTATTTCGATAGATCACCAGGTCACTATCCATCTGCATGCTCAGAACATCACAATGTTCCCTACCAATGAAACATGGTACTTCACATCGCAGATGCTAGTCTCAAGTTCGGGCGGCCTTATCCTCATTTTGACGGCCCAATCGACTATGAACGAATTCAGAATGCACAGTGACTATTAGATGTGTTTCATGATAACCATCATATCCACTATCACATCTAACATACACTATGGTGCATTCTAGGTCTTTATCCAACACAATTATAAACATTATATAACATAATGAAAATAAAGAATGCCATAATGAAATGCGAATAACATATATAAAGATTGTCATATACAAGAGTCAAGAAAACACACACGCCACAAGTTGGCTAGTTGGGCATCTACTATAACACCTTCCTGTGTGGAAGAAGGGGAGATGTAGGAGATTGAGCTCAGAACTTCAGTAAACAAATTCGCTGTGTTTGTTTTCTTTACAGCTTATATTCCGCATCTACATACATTGTTTAAAACTATCCTTTAAGCTTTCAATTTTCAGAGGGTAACTCAGGTTGTTTTCGTATGATTTTTTATCTCACCTGATCTACTTCTCGGTGCTCAAACCTTTCAAGAACCAGAGCCATAGCAGCTCAAGTTTTAACAGACCAGATCACACGTGATCTGGTCCAGCTCGGATCAGCGCGCGATCCGCTGGCTGGATATTGCGTGCTGTTTTTTCAAATAGATTTTAAATGTACGTAATCCATTGTTTGTTGGATTTTACGATCCTGAAACTAATGTTTGCATCGGTCTCTATTCCCATCAAAACTCTTGATATTATATGTTTAGTAAAATAAAAATTGAATAAATGCCAAGAAATTTGGGAGAAACTAATGCATCTTTGTGAAGGAAATGACAAGACGAAGAAGAAGTTGATAGTAGCGATGCAGAAGTTGAGAGCATCAAAATGAAGGCTGGTGAAACGATGAACGAGTTCCACGAAATATTCAGTAGTATTGTATTCGAGATGGTTGCTCTAAGAAGAAAATACATCCTGCAAAATGGCATTGAAAGTAAAGAAAGAACTTCCGAGAGAATGAGACGTAAAACCCATCGCTTATGAGAGTCAATAATCTAAACAAGCTAGATCTACATGGTCTATTTCGTTATCGGAAGGGTTGCGAGTTTGATCTGGAACTTATAGAAGTTAAATAATCACTAACCACATATTTATAAAAAAAAATTATTGTGAACTTGTCTACTAATCAATATTCAGGATATAGAATTTTCACAAATATCAATATTCAAATATATATATATATATATATATATACACATCACTATTTAGTGTGGACGAAACAAGACAAGTACAGTCTTTTATGGTTTGTTGACGATAAATTTATTAGGCTACAGTATTCATGTTTGAGAAAAAAAATTCTTCAAAACAATAAATACATCGATGAACAAAACGATACATGAAATTACTTATAATATTTATATTGACCCGAATACGAATATAAAGTTGATATTAAACAGTTTGGGAAATCTATTCAGATTATATGAAATGAAAATATACATCTTTAATATGAAGAATGAAAAATATAAAAAAACTATTTTGTGAAAATTAATCTTCAGAAATTTAGGGATAATTATAAACATTACTCCAGTGAAATCACGAGATTGCCAAAACTTGCATGGAAGTAAAGGAGGGGTTTTATGTTCATAATTATCCTTAAGATCCAGTGAAATCACGAGATTCTTAAAGGTTTCCTTACATAATTGCATTTTTTCTGATTTATATGCATTATTATTTTATTTTATTTTTTTATGTGTGGGATAAATTAATCACAGACGTATCAAAGTGCTTGTTCGAGTATATATGCATTATGGAAAACAAAACATGCAAAATCACAGTAAAGGTATACAGGGATAATAGTCATTTTCAATTGTAGGGAAAACTATAATAACGATTCCTCATATAAATTGCAATCAATAGAAATAATTTAGTCAAGAAATATGTACGAAGGCTTGCATATAGGACATCGTGCGTTTTAAAAAGAATATAAGATAGTAATTGGACAAAAGTATGTTCAAACTTTAAAGTTTGAATCTTGTAAAATAGTCTCACGAATTTATATAATATGAGATGATTCGATCAAGTCTATATAATAATATTTTTAGGGCAAAGAATAATATTTTTGACATAAAAAATATTACTTTTCATGACCAATCATATATTTATGATTAAAACTAAAATTTTAGCATAAAAAATAATATTTTTGATCCATCTCACGAAATATGATCGGTGAGACGATCTCTTGTGCAAAATTTAATAACACAGGGTTGAGAGCGATCATTTGATTTACACATGGTGTTTTGTGCTCTTTTAAATTTTTATAAGGATAAAATAGAACGTTTTTGTTGAAGTATAATAATTATCCCTGTTAGGTAGGGCGATCGAATCATGTTACTTGAGGTGCTATAAGGTATTGGAGTTGCACCGTTACCACTAGTTATAACTTTTAGTAAAGCGACAAGCGCTCGATCCTACAATTGGTATCAGAGCCAAGGTCACGGGTTCGATTCTCATTGATTGAAAGGACTGCGATTATTGGGAGGGAGATTGTTGAAGTGTAATAATTATCTGCTAGGTAGAGCGATCGAAGCGTGACGCTTGAGTATCATACGATTTAAATACTGGAGTTGCATCATTACCACCAGCTATAGCTTTTGGTCTAGTGGTAAGTAAGCGCTTAATCCTAACAGTTTTTCTGGTATCGACGGCATCACTTTTCAATTTTTTTTTTAATAAGTATTTGGTCTGTTTGGGCAATGACAATGACTTCGTTTCTTATTTGTATCGCTTTCATTCAAAATCAAAACCGAAGCAAAGAATCTATACGGCGCAAAAATGAAACATATTGATGTACAATATTATTTTGTGTTCAAAGAAATACGAGAAGATGCGATCGACTTCTCTTGGGCCAAACTATTCGCGGAGTAATAATTGGTGCTTGAGCTTCCGTAAATAAAAAGATTTTGAATATAATCTTTAGTAAAGCAAAACGTGTTATATTCTTACCAGTATCAAAGCCAAAGTCAAGTATTTGATTATCATGAATTTTAAGCCATTGCAGTTGTTATGAGGAATGCTACTGCGTAACGCTTTTTGCTAGAAAGGGTCAAAATATAATTTCTGAAAGAGATATATGAAAATATACAAGTTACGCTGTTACAATAAGCGTTTGTCATTATACCAAAATATATAGCTGTTAGACAAGGTGCAACTTTATTTCCTTATAACGTGGCAACGCAGCCCATGAGTCCGAGAATGATGCATGTCTAACTACTGGTGTTGTCTTATTTCTTTTATAGACCATTTTTTTCCCTTCCCTACCGTCGGTCCTATCCCAACGAAAATAGTATTACTCGTTATGATCTGACGTCACTTCTACAGTCCACCTGTCCAATCAGATCAAGCAGCGCAATGTCAGCAGCTTGACGTACGAGTCTTTTAATCTAATGGTACGCACTTGATCCTGACAGAATTGTATTTGGAATTGATAGTAGTGAAATAATATTTAAACAAAGGCAATTGGCATGCTTAAGTTTTTGGCGAAACTGAATAGTTTATCCCAAATAGTGTCTATAAGATTTTGTTGATCATAGCATTAACTGTTGAATCTGAAATAATTTTTTGAAATTAATTAAGAATTCTATTTTTGTCCATGGAGAATAAAACGATCCAACAATTGTATTATACATTACTTGATAAATACTTTTGCCTGTAAAACAGTTAGACGAGCAGCATTTATATAATTATCTTGTCGGTTGTATTTGCCGATCGACCAGGAATATATATGAACTTTTGTATCAAAAAAAAAAAATAAGGGTGATTGCCTAATTGTGTATATAATATTTCTGACAAATTAACATCTAACGTATCCCAATATCTATCAAAAACTTTCAAAAGTACGAAACTAAATAAGTTTAATGGAATCAGTTCAAGAATTTCTCTTATGTTAGTACTAAATATTAAAACCCTTGTTGACACTCGATACTATGGAATTTAGGGGTGTCAATTCGGATGGGTCGGGTGGGTTCGGGTCGGGTTGGAGTGAAAAGTAAAAAAAAACTTCCCAACCCGAACCCGAATCAACCCGAAATGGCTCAACCCGAACCTGATTTTTTTCGGGTGGGTTCGGGTTGGAGTGTATTTTAGTGTTAATTTGGGTTGATCGGGTGGGTTCGGGTCGGGTTGAATAATTTTTTTAAAAAACTCCCAACCCGAACCCAACCCGAACCCGAACCGACCCGAAATGGCTCAACCCGAACCTGATTTTTTTCGGGTGGGTTCGGGTTGGGTCCGAATTTGACACCCCTAATGGAATTAATGACATGGGAAAATAAAACACATGTTACGTCCCTGACCCGTAGTCCGGTATACTTAATATCCCGAATATTTCAAAAGAAAATAAGACTCGGTTTGCGAAAATACTAATAAAATATTTTCTTAGAAAATTTATATAAAACTTTTAAGTATAAAAGAAGGTTTTTTTAAAAAAAAATATCACAAACTTTTTACAAATATCTTTTCCAACCATGTACTTAAAGTTTTTCTTCATGATTATATGGTTTTCACTTTTCACCCTTATAGATTTCATTTTAAATTTTGTTTCAAACAACTTTTAAATCAATGCCTTTCATCTTTCCTTTTTTTATATAAAAAAAGGTAATGCCAAACATTTAAATTGCCCGCTTGCGTGTAAGCAAATGAATAATCCAAGAACAGAAGCATAACCATTTTCCAGCCGGCTATAAATACCCACCACCTTCACTCCATTCACCATTTCATTTTCATCCCACCGCACAAATTCATACAACTCGGACACATATATCCTTTGAATATTCAAATCCCTCTCTGTTTCGATCGATCGTCTGATGCGAAAATGGGTTTCGCATCAGAGGACCAAAATCGCAGAGAGAAGGATGTGGCGGCGGAGCTGTCTCCGCCGTTGTCTGGTCGCATTAATGACTATGAGAACGGCGGCGATGAATTGCTGCTGACTCCGCCTCTAAACTTTGCGATGGTTGACTCCGGTATTTTCCGGTCTGGTTTCCCGGACACGGCTAACTTCTCCTTTCTTGAATCACTCGAGCTCCGATCAATTATGTACGACTTGTTTTGATGATTTATATGCATTAAACTGAGCTGAATAAATGTTTAAAAACAGTTATATTTGTTGTCTTATAGTTATATTTTTATACGACAGATGCTTGATTTCGTTGCTCTTATACACTTTTGTTTCCTTTTCTTCTTTAATTTATTTTTGTATAGTTTGATGAAATATAAAAGTTATAGGCGGCGATCTTTGTGTTAGTGCTTTGGTCGTTTGCCCATGTAACTGGAAGTTAACATTCATCTTTCATACTTGAAATTCGATGACAAAGGTCACTATTAGATAAAAGCAAAAATGTCAAAGTTCATTGAGCCGAATTACGTATTTTTGTTTTTAATGAAAAGCTCTAATATTATTGTGTTTTATTTTTGGAAAAACAAGTTTGGCCAACATCGATGATTCCCCCAATTTCCCGTTTTGGATTATCCATTAGAAAGAACTACGGTTGTAATAAGGGTTACATTCAGTGTAGTAGTAGTACTCTTGCTTTCGAACACCATACTGATCAACGTGACATTACTATATATGGGATGCAATTTCAACAAATGGGCTGAGTAATTATGAAATTATAATCAAGTGGTGAAATGTGATTTAATTACTGAAGTTTTGGGCTTTGGATGGAATATTTTGTAGATATTTGTGCCCGGAGCCGTACCCTCAACACAATGTCGAGTTTCTCAAGTTACATGGGATTCATTTATTTCAGTTTGGAATCGAGGGGACCAAAGTAAGAAACCATTTTTCGTTCAAAGTGTCATGTTACTTGTACATTTTTCATTGCAGTAGTGCGACAAAGTTGGATTCAATTGCTCGATTTTATTTGTCATATGTGCAAACTGTTAGAGATACATATAAATCTGGTGCCTTTTTTTCTTTTACATGATCTGGCTGGCCAATGCTTATGTCTGTATAATAATCTCTTAAAGACTAAGATAAAGTGTTTGTATTCTTCAAAAAAATTGTCATGTTGGATCAATTTAAATCTAACATGAAATACTTGTGCATAAGGGTCAAAAGAGTGGAGTATCATTGTAACTCGGGCTCAACTTGATGATATTTTCCCCGCCTGAGCTCAAGCGTGAACTCACTGAGTAATAATGACAAAAATGTTGTAGGGTTTGAATTTCGCTAGAAATTGTTGAAATTTTCCTTTAAATTTTGTATTGTATAAATAAAAATTACATGTCGTTACGTGCTCGGAAAAACTAAAACTTGAATTCGACTCGTGGTCAAATAAAGTTTGAGACAAATTGTGACCGAGTTGTTTATGATTTACTCACTTGCATTTTGGTTCACTTGCACACTTACGTGTACGCACTTGTACATATGTAAATGTTATACGTGATGAATCTAATGTTATATATATCAGAAATGATATGGTGGGCATCATGTGGGCATCAGGTTGACGTGACACTTCCTGGTGCTGCCACGTCAGCCTGGTGCCCATGTTTGATGCTCACCATATCAAATTTGATATATATATATATATATTCATTATTCTTATATAACTATATGTCACATATTCATCAACATTTATAAATTTATATAAATATTAAAATTTGCAGGAACCCTTTGTGAATATACCGGAAGATAAAGTTCGCGAAGCACTAAAAGTCGCCATTGGTGAGCAACATTCTTTTATACTTGGATTTCAAATATTTGTGAATATGATCATTATATTCATTCTTGACCAATGTTATTCCTTAATTTTAGATGTAAGAAATCATCCTCTGCTGATCCATTGCAAGCGAGGAAAGGTACCATACGATATCTATGACTTTTTATTTTCTATAATACCCCTTCCGTTGAATAACTTAAACAAATCAAACTGTGGTGGTGAAGAATGTTGATTCAGTAGCAAGTGAACATGTTTGTGTTACGAAGAGAATAAAGAATGCTAGGTCGAATTTGGTTATAGATTGAAATGTTATACAAGGTGAGTCTAAAATAATTCATACTTTAAGCATTCGTTGGAATAAGATTAAGGATCATGAAACATCCATCATATAGTAAAAGAAGCATCCAACGTTTGCCAGAATTATTCTTTTATTCTTGTGCTTTGTACTCTCTTTCTAAGGTTTCTAAAGGGTCACCTAAAGTGTCCCTAAGATCGATAAATGGTTCCATGACAATGTGTAATGTGGCATACGTACTATGAACCTGCAGAAATCGAAGTTATTGTCAGCATAATTGTGTCTAAAATTATGCTTTTCCTTTGAAGAACTAACATGATGTCTAACATAATTGTTTCAGCACCGAACCGGTTGTCTTGTGGGATGCCTGAGAAAATTGCAAAGATGGTGTCTAACTTCAGTATTCGACGAGTATCAGCGTTTTGCTGCAGCGAAATCACGAGTTTTGGATCAGAGGTTTATGGAATTATTCGACGTATCGGACTTCAAGCACTCAGCCTTGCCTCCCATTTCTTGAATCGCGCATGATATGATAATCAATTCCGTTTTCTCTTGCTTTTGCCATTGCCCGAGAGCTTAAATTCACCATTTATGTTTTGTTGTGCTTACATGTATGTATCTGTGGCGTAAAGATAGTATCAAGTATGCAGTTGTTTAGTTATGAAGTGTTTTACTAAACAGTCCGACTTAATTACTAGATCTGTATCTGTAGTGTTCATCAACCTATATAGTTCACTGTCAATCAAGTACGATTTACATTTGTTTGGAATACAAAAAAAGTCTCAGAAAATCAAAGAACTGTCAGGTTATCTCAATTGAGATATATTGCCGAGGAGTTTCGGGGAAATCTTTAAAACAAAACCATGTGGGTTCAGATCTATAGTGGATGATATCGTGCTTTTTAAAGGATGTGTTCTTCGTTGCTCAACAGGTGGTATTATATTGTCATGGATATAGATCAAGCCATATAGGTGGAATTTTCGGATACTTCAATATATTAAGCGGGGATAGAAAGAATGAGAACATGGTTTAGAGAGGGTGAATAAACTCTTTTTAAAAAATTTTGTTCTTAAAACAATTTTTGAAACCAACAGAAAGCAGAATTCAATCTAATCTCGTGAGCAATAAAATAAATTATTTGGAACAAATTTAATTGAACAATGAACAGACATAATAAATACGAGTTATTCATTTGTCTCGAAAACTGAAATTTGTGGGTTCACGTAATATTTCATTTAGTTTGAGTTATTGATTTAGTTATTTCATTTAGCTCGGTGGTCTTCTTTGCGTGCGTCGGCCGTGAGTTGCAGCCCATGGCTCGAGCCATGGCTCGGCCTAGAGTGACGACCGGACCTGGGGGAGGCCCTGCCAGCGGGGTTCCGGCCAAGGGCGGCCGGAACAGTGAGAGCGAAGGGCTGGAAGTTGAGGTGTAGGCGGCGGCGGCACTAGGGTTTGTGAGGTGTTGGTCGGTTCGGCTGGACCGATTGGGGCCGTTCGGCTGGACCGGGTCGGGTCAGTAGGGAGTTGGGTCAAATTATTTTAAGTCGGGTACAGGTTATTTTATTTCTGAACCGGGTATTTTTGTCTTAAAATTTTAAAGTCCAATTTAAAAAAAAATGGGCCGATTATTTTAAGTCAACATTTAAAGTCAAATTCCCTTTAGTTATGGGTCTAATAGGTTGTATTAGATTTAAAGTTAGATTTTTAATTTATGGGACTGATAATTTATCAAATTTTAATGTTTGATTTCTAAGTTATATGCGGAACACTTTTAACAATTTTGAAATATAATTTTGAGTTTAATGGGTCAAGTCGAGTTTTGGATTAAGTTGCAGTTTAAGATCAAGTCTAGGCTTTTGGGCTTAGTATTAGTGGACCAGCCTATGAACCAGTGATTGACCTAAGGAGACATGTAGAAGCCCATAAATATATATTTAATTATATATGTAGTATTTTACGTATATGATTATGCATTTGTTTAAAGGAAATTAAATATATTTGATGGGTTAAGCCTTTTAAATTGCATGTTTTATGACGTACACGCATCATGAAATCTTTATGAAATGTTAAGGCATGAAGGGAAAGAAAGTATTTTTGAGGGACTGAAGTGGTTTGAGGCAAGTAATGATGAGCGGAGTCGGGATGCCGGTCCCGATGAACCTATGTTAATGACTTAATGTTATAATGAGCTTATGGATCCATGTGTTCACAGCATGGTGAAATGACACATAGACCCGGCCACGGGCCGGTTCCGGGCCGTGAAAACCTGGAACCGGAACCGGAACCGGAACCGTGAGAACCGGTTCCAGTACGGGTCTGGAACCGGCGGCTCCGGTCTGGTTCACGAAAAAAAGAAATTTTTTTTATTTTTTCGAATTTCGTATAAATAAAAAAATAAAATAAAAAATTAAAATTTCGTTTTTTAAAAGAAAAAAGGAAATTCATTTTTTTAAAAAATAGTTTTTTTATAATTTAATTTGAAATTGAAATTTTTATTTTTGAAATCGAATTTTGAATTTAATTTTGATATTTGAATTTGAATTTTAATTAACTCGAATTATTTATAATTTTAATTTAAATTTTTGAATTTTGGATTCGAATCTTAATTTATGTTTGAATTCGAATTTGAATTTAAAAGAATAATAATTGAGATTTGAATTTGAAATTTGAAATGTAAATAATTTCAAAAAATTATTGTAATTGAATAACAATACAAATAAGTTAAAATTACAATAAAAGTAAAAGACGAATTATATTGGAAACTTGACTAATAACTTGTGCCTCCTCCAGTTGTTGTTCCAGAAGTACCCTCGGTGTCTTCGTCGTCATTTGTCTCGTTTTGACTATCTTGTGTTCTTGAGGCAGCTCTTGACTAATCGTTAAGAAGACATTGTGCTTCCAAATTCTTCGGCCTAATAGTAGATCTCCTCTCGTCCAGCGTGTTTCCTCCCATGCTAAATGCTTGCTCCACTGCAACCTTTGAAACAGGACATGCAAGAATCTCCTTTGCCATTAAAGACAAAATGGGATATACTTGTGTTCGGTGTCTTCGTCGTCATTTGTCTCGTTTTGACTATCTTGTGTTCTTGAGGCAGCTCTTGACTAATCGTTAAGAAGACATTGTGCTTCCAAATTCTTCGGCCTAATAGTAGATCTCCTCTCGTCCAGCGTGTTTCCTCCCATGCTAAATGCTTGCTCCACTGCAACCTTTGAAACAGGACATGCAAGAATCTCCTTTGCCATTAAAGACAAAATGGGATATACTTGTGTATTTTGAGCCCACCATCTCAGTACGTCGAACGTGTCATCGTCTGCATCACTAAAATCAAAAGTAGTGGTTAAATAATTCTCAAGTTTCAGATTGAAACTTGAGGATGCTCGAGGACGTTTCGTCCGGTCACGAATTAAATTTTGAGCCTTCGATAGTCGTGATGTGGTGCTACTAGAGGTGGTGTGTTGATGTGCTTGTGTAGCAACTTGTGAACCATATTTTTCATTATACTCAGTATAAATTTCAGTTAAACTATTTCTAACAGTCAAAATAATCATGGAAGAAAAAGGGCATGCGTCAGTAATTGGATCCAAGGAATCATAGTTTTAAGTCTAGGGTCTAAAACTATAGCACATAAAAATATATCAGGAATATTAAAAAAATATTTTTCCCATTTTGTTTTCATACTAATAATGTCACGCCCCGAGCCCGGAGCGTGGAACACCGGCGTTGTACAATGAAAATAAAATCATAATACAACAAGCCTTGTAGTACAGTATAAACCAAAACCAGTCTTTTTCATAAAATAATCCATAAATAACTTGTTTTGTTCATGAATCACTGATAGTTGCAAAAATCTAAAAATATGCGGAAGCGTTTTACAATCAAGATAACTAATTTATTACATAAATCTTGAAACATATTCCTCTTCACCAGCCCCAGAACATATTTTGCTCGTCCTCTTCAACATTTTCTTCGTCTTTATCTAGGGAGAGAGAGAGAGGGGGGTGAGTGTTTGGGGAAACACTCAGCAAGTAGGGGACGATCGGCATATGATATATACAAGAATATATTTTTCAAAACATCATAAATATCAAGACAAGACATAACATACATATAGCACTGATACTTCATCTTATTTTCCATGGTTTACTGATCAGTCCCTAATTTTTACTCCTCTAAGGGGGCGAGGCCATATAACGGTTTTATTCCCATCGTGTAGGGGCCATATAACGGTTTTATACCCACCGTGTAGGGGCCATATAACGGTTTTATACCCACCGTGTAGGGGCCATTCATGTTCAAGAATTCTTATCCCATATCCAATTTGAATCATAACAGTGCCAGAATATTTTCTTATGAAAAATACAGATCAAGGAAACATGCACGATCAGATCTTTCAAAAACATATACTTAGATTTTCAAAGCAAAGCCTACTTACTGTTGTCAGATGGGTGGTGGGCAGAATAATCCTCGAAGCACTCTTTCTTGAATCTCAGCAGCGTATCTCTCTAGACTTCTATAGACTACACTCAAGAGTTTGGAGTAGTATTTTGGTTGTGTGATTTTCTAAATGGTTGAAGGTCCTATTTATAGGTGCATGGGTGAGTTGAGATGAGCTCAAATCTTCATCTAAATCTTCATCTTTAAGATTTGATTTCAAGATAGATTGCAATCTTAGATTTGATTTGATTTGATAGATCACAATCCAATCCCGTTCATATCTCAAATATTTTATCTTGATCTTATCTCTCAAAATATACATCTTGATATATATACGAGTGTGAAATCGTTATATCTTGATAGATCAATATTTATCCTATACAACTTTAAAAATATACAGAATCTGAAATCGTGGGATTTACAATAGGAGCTTCAGAAGCATCAATGTCGTAGTCTTTAAGCTGATGTTCAATCCATAAGATCTGAGCACAGCAGCTTCCAGCTGCTAGATACTCTGCTTCAGCCGTGGATGTAGCAATAGATGTTTGCTTCTTATTAAACCAGGAAATCGGCCGATCTCCCAAAAATTGACGCGTACCACTTGTGCTTCGCCTATCAATCCTACAACCTGCGTAATCTGCATCACTATAACCGATTAGTTGAAACTGAAGTCTTTGGGATACCAAACACCCACATTGGAAGTTATTTTAAGATATTTTAAAATTCGTTTGACTGCAATGTAATGAGATTGTTTAGGCTCAGCTTGGAATCTAGCACACATACAGACAGCAAACGATGTCTGGTCTGCTAGCAGTCAAGTAAAGCAATGAGCCAATAATACCTTGATACAAAGATGACCATCAGTTTGAGGGTGATAGGCCGTGCTAAGAGTCACCTTAGTCCCCATGGCTTGTTGGAAGTTCCTCCAAAAACGGGATACAAATCTTGGATCTCTATCGGATAGAATGCTGGCAGGAATTCCGTGCAGTCTCACTATGTTGTCCATGTACAGGGTGGCCAACTTGTCCAAGCCATAGTTCATACGAACATGGAGAAAGTGTGCATATTTTGTGAGTCTATCTACGATTACCCAAATTCCATCGTGACTTTGTCTTGTTTTCGGTAAATCGACTACAAAATCCATAGATATATGTTCCCACTTCCATTCTGGAATTTCCAATGGTTGAAGGAGTCCTCCAGGTCTCTGATGTTCAGCTTTGACCTGCTGACATATTTGACATCTGGCAACAAACTCTGCGACATCCATTTTCATTCTGTTCCACCAATACATACTTTTCAAGTCCCTGTACATCTTTGTACTACCAGGGTGGATTGAAAATTTTGATCTATGTGCCTCAGACATCACTTCTTGACGGAGGTTGTTGATGTCTGGTACCCATAGTCGCCCTTTCATCCACAATATGCCCTCTTGATCTTCTTGTAGATCAGGTGTTTTCCCTTCTGCGACTTGTGCTTTGAGCTTCATGAACGAGGGGTCTTGATCCTGGCTCAGTTTGATTGACTCCCTGAGGCATGGTTGTGCTGATAGTGTAGCTAAGATCATCTTACCCATGTTTCTTCTACTCAAAGCATCAGCTACCTTGTTTGCTTTTCCCGGATGGTAGCTTATCGTTAAGTCATAGTCCTTCAGAAGCTCAATCCATCGTCTTTGCCTCATGTTTAACTCTTTCTGTGTAAATAGATACTTGAGGCTTTGATGATCAGTAAACACTTCACATTTCGCACCGTAAAGATAGTGTCTCCATATTTTTAATGCGAATACCACTGCGGCGAGTTCCAGGTCATGGGTTGGGTAATTTTGCTCGTATGGTTTTAGTTGTCTAGAAGCATATGCAATCACCCTCCCATCTTGCATGAGCACACATCCGAGACCTTCCTTGGATGTGTCACTATAATTGGCGAAATCCTTCCCATCTTCAGGCAACACTAGTACAGGCGTTGTTGCGAGCTTTTCCTTTAAGGTGTTGAAGCTTTTCTCAAACTCGTCGGTCCAGCTAAATTTTGAATTCTTTTGTGTGAGCTTTGTAAGCGGTATGGCGATGGATGAAAAACCTTCTACAAACATCCGATAATAGCCCGCTAATCCCAAGAATGCGAATCTCTGTCACTGACTTAGGTCTTGGCCACTCGGTGATCGCCTCCACTTTCTTGGGGTCTACGGACACGCCTGCAGCTGAGATTACATGGCCTAAGAAAGCCACACTTTTCATCCAAAACTCGCACTTCTTAAACTTGGCGTACAATTCTTTCTCCCTCAATGTCTGGAGTGTGAGGCGGAGGTGTTCTTTGTGGTCCTCCTCATTTGGTGAATATACTAGAATGTCGTCTATAAATACCACAACAAACTTATCGAGGAATTGTTTGAACACTCGGTTCATGAGGTCCATGAATGCTGTCGGAGCATTCGTTAGTCCGAATGGCATCACTGTAAACTCATAATATCCGTACCTTGTTCTGAAAGCTGTTTTCGGAATGTCATCAGCCTTAACCTTAAGTTGATGGTAGCCTGATCTTAGATCGAGCTTAGAAAAGACAGTAGCTCCCTTGAGTTGATCGAATAGGTCATCTACCCTTGGAAGTGGATATTTATTCTTGATTGTGATTTTATTCAATTCTATGTAGTCAATACACAGTCTCATACTCCCATCCTTCTTCTTAACAAACAAGACTGGAGCTCCCCATGGGGATGCACTTGGTCTGATTTGTCCTTTATCCAATAATCCTTGAAGTTGTTCTTTTAGTTCTTTGAGCTCTGCCAGGGCCATACGGTATGACGCCTTTGAAATTGGTTCAGCACCCGGAGCTAGGTTAACCTCGAATTCTACCTCACGATCTGGAACCATTCCCGGTAATTCCTCTGGGAAGACATCAGGAAATTCTTGAACTATCGGGATGTCTTCGAGTCTAAGCTCAGCTTCTCCCTGCACCTTGCTCACCATGGCTAGGTAGACAGTTTCACCGGTCTTCATTGCTTTCCAAGTTTGGGCAGCTGACAAGAGGGATTTGTGTTCCTTGGACTTGCCGTAGTATGTAATTTCCTCTTGATTATCGGTATGAAGCCTAACGCTTTTACCATGACAATCCACTATTGCATTATTCTTGGCTAGCCAGTCCATCCCAAGAATGGCATCAAACTCTATCATGTTGAGTTGAAGTAGATCGGCAAGAAATACATGATCTTTAATACCAACAGTGCATCCTTGAAGTATTTTATGTGTTTCTATGGCCTCATTGGCCGGTGTTGCTACTCTATATGCTTCACTAAGTGTGTCGAGTGTAAGTCTCAATCTCTTAGTGAATCTCTGAGATATAAAGGAATGAGTAGCCCACAATTATTCTTTATCACGAGCAACTCTTGATTCATGAATCTTCTCGGATGACAGCAGAAACACGTCTTTCGGTCGCTAGCTGGGCCTATGACGACGAATCATGCGGCTTTGGTTATCGAGTGCAATCTGTTTCATGCAAATGGCAGTCGGAGCGCGAGTACGAGGGGTAAAGGGAGTCATTTCCTGAACAAGAAAATGCTTAAAGAGGTTGTAATATCAACGCAAGGGGAACTATTTATTTATTATATTATTTATTTTATTTTTTTCTAATGCGATGACTTTGTCAAATTCTCAAAGTCACGATCTTCCAGCCGGATTATGAACCTGGCGGCTCTGATACCACTTTAATGTCACGCCCCGAACCCGAAGCGTGGAACACCGGCGTTGTACAATGAAAATAAAATCATAATACAACAAGCCTTGTAGTACAGTATAAACCAAAACCAGTCTTTTTCATAAAATAATCCATAAATAACTTGTTTTGTTCATGAATCACTGATAGTTGCAAAAATCTGGTACCTGCCACGACATCATTTGCTTTGTCAGCCTCCTCCTGAGTCAGGGAGAATACTCGGGCATTTGGCTTATTTTCCTTTGGCTTGACCGTCGTGGTGCCCGTGCTTGTTCTCGTCCCTACATTCTTGGGTTCTGGGCAGTCAGCAATTCGGTGCCCCATCTTTCCACAATTGAAACATGCACCTGTCTTTCTACGACATTCTCCAGTATGTCGTAGGTTGCAGGAGGGGCAAGGCTTTACCTCAGGGTAGGGTGTGGTAGTTGAGGGTTTTGTCAAGGCAGATCCTGACTGATTCAGCCGCTTGGACTGCTGGCCTGATTGTGTGTTGTTACTTTGGAAAGGCCTTTTGTGTCTATTCTCTTCCTCTCGACGCTTGATATCTGTTTCGGCACTAATGGCTGCCCCCATCAGGTCTTCGAAACTTGTAGGCCGATAAACTGCCAAAGCTGATTGTATTCGACTGTTCAACCCTTTCTTGAAACGGTGCAACTTTAGAGTATCATCCGCCATGATAGCTGGGGCATACGTTCCTAGGGAGTTGAACTGAGAAGCATAGTCCACTACTGACATTCCATCGGTCTGGGTGAAATTATCAAATTCAACCAATTTCTGTAATCGAAACTCGGTGGGGAAGTAATGTTTCAGAAATGCTGATCGGAACCGAGGCCATGTGATAGCTCCAGTTTGTATGAGCGATGGTGAAATTTTTTCCCACCATTTGCAGGCCTTGCCTCTAAGAAGGGTGTCACCACGTCCACCTTATGTTGTTCCGGTATTTCCAGCAATCGGAGCTGCCTTTCGCGGTGGGGAAGTAATGTTTCAGAAATGCTGATCGGAACCGAGGCCATGTGATAGCTCCAGTTTGTATGAGCGATGGTGAAATTTTTTCCCACCATTTGCAGGCCTTGCCTCTAAGAAGGGTGTCACCACGTCCACCTTATGTTGTTCCGGTATTTCCAGCAATCGGAGCTGCCTTTCGACAATCTTGAGCCAGTTCTCTGCAACTTCCGGGTCCGGATTCCCATCATAAGTCGGGACTCGATTCTTACGAAGGGACTCATAGTGATATTTGGTCCCACTTTGTGCCGACGGTGGGGGCGGCGGCGGTTGGTTGGGGTTAGAACTCGAGTTACCGAATCCTTGCAGCGTTGTGGCCACGATGGTGGCGATGGCCATTAGGTCTTCCCTACTGAGGTTAACCCGCGGTGGCGGATTTGTATCTCCGTTAGAATCTCTCGTGGCATAGCGGGGGTTTCGGTTACTTCTTGTAGGTCTCTCAGCCATTTCCTACAAGGGTAGAA
>KV006345.1:89609-108780 GCA_001598015.1 Dorcoceras hygrometricum
GCCCTAAGACGGCGAATCATGCGGCTTTGGTTGTCGATGGCAATTTGTTTCATGCGAATGGCAGCCGCAGCGCGAGTACGAGGGGCAAAGGGAGCCAATCCTGAACAAGCAAAGGCTTAAAGAGGTTGTAATGTCACAGCAGGAGGAACTATTTATTTATGATATCATCCATTCTTATTGTTTTTTTTTTCTAATGCGATGACTTTGTCAAATCCTCAAAGTCACGATCTTCCAGCCGGATTATGAACCTGGTGGCTCTGATACCACTTTAATGTCACGCCCCGAGCCCGAAGCGTGGAACACCGGCGTTGTACAATGAAAATAAAATCATAATACAACAAGCCTCGTAGTACAGTATAAACCAAAACCAGTCTTTTTCATAAAATAAACCATAAATAACTTGTTTTGTTCATGAATCACTGATAGTTGCAAAACTCTAAAAATATGCGGAAGCGTCTTACAATCAAGATAACTAATTTATTACATAAATCTTGAAACATATTCCTATTCACCAGCCCCAGAACATATTTTTCTCGTCCACTTCAACCTTTTCTTCGCCTTTATCTATGGAGAGAGAGGGGGATGAGTGTTTGGGGAAACACACAGCAAGTAGGGGACGATCAGCATATGATATATACAAGAATAGATTTTTTAAAACATCATAAATATCAAGACAAGGAATAACATACATATAGCACTGATAATTCATCTTATTTTCCATGGTTTACTGATCAGTCCCTAATTTTACTCCTCTAAGGGGGCGAGGCAATATAACGGTTTTATACCCACCGTGTAGGGGCCATATAACGGTTTTATACCCACCGTGTAGGGGCCATACATGTTCAAGAATTCTTATCCCATATCCAATTTGAATCATAACAGTGCTTTGAATATTTTCTTATGAAGAATACAGATCAATAAAGCATGCACGATCGGATCTTTAAAAAACATATACTTAGATTTTCATAGAAAAAGCCTACTTACAGTTGTCAGATGGGTGGTGGGCAGAATAATCCTCGAAGTACTCTTTCTTGAATCTCAGCAGCGTATCTCTCTGGACTTCTACAGCAAGAGTAAGACCCTGACTAGTGCGAACCTGCATAAAGTGGAGCCCAACAGCCTCAAATACCCCCAGGTCAGAAGTCCTTTTCAACTGGTCGAAATCTTGATCGGGGACCAGGCGCCGGATGAAATCAAGAGAGGCAGAACCCGAGGTTTTAGACACGAAGGAAAGGGCAGAAGCATCCAGTAGTGTGTAAGGTGCCTCGGTGGATTGTTGCTCGGGGTTTGTTGTAGTATCCACGGGTTCCATAATTGTAACCTCGGGGATGTATTCTTGGGTAGACCCAGCACCCCTCTCCTCATGGTGGCGCTTCTTGCGCCTCTCCTTCTTCTCCGAAGGAGCCTTTCTCTTCTCCTTGCTCGGGGTGCCCGAGCTGGAGGCCCCCCCAGATTTGGTCTTGGTCTTCCTCTCCCTTAGCACTTCCAACATCTCAGCCTTATTCATCCCGTCGACTGCAAAAAATAATCACAAGTTAAACAAATCAAATTTCAGAAACGATAAGGGTAGTGTGAAGATTGCAAAGTCAATACCTAAATCCCCGACCAGCCGAACCTTTTTCCCACTAAAATTGAAAAAACACAGAAGATCCTCCTCGATCAACTGCTGGGCATCAAAACACCTATCTCCTACGGCCTTTAAAAATTTAGCTAGGTCGGGTTTCTGCTCGGGCGTCGGAGGGGGTAGAGTATAGGCATCATCCCGCCACGACATATCGCAATTCCAGGGGTTCTCCCGGCTAGAGATGCGCTTAATAAAGAAGTATCTACTCATCCAACCTTTATGAGAGTTCGGGTTACCACCTATAAACCCAAACTGTTTCTTATTGGAAAGATAGAACTTCCCAGGACCTAGCCTCTTAACTGTGATTATTTGCATCATAGTATAGGTCGAGAGAGGAACCCTATAAAATTTTAACAAAATCGCTAAAGAAATGAGAGAACTAAAGGAGTTCGGGGTAAGCTGACTAGGACTAACCCCGAGGTGGTTGCAGAGAATTGAAATAAATTTTGGAACAAGGAACCTAAGACCCCGATCTATTTGGTTTACGTAAAAGGTATGGAAACCAGGAGGGGGACGGTGAGCTCGGTCATGAACGTGGGGGAATCACTTCGTATAATTCATTTATTCCTGCCTTATCCTTAATAGAAGAAAGATCTGATTAACTAAGGGTGGAAGCCTTAACCTCGTACCAGGTGCACCCCTGGTCGGCTAACCGCGCTTCATCCTGGTCGATTCTTAAAATCCTTTCCATATGAGTTTCTGCTGGGCTCGGGGTTTCATCCCTCCTATGACTAGCCTCGGGGGTTGAGGAACGATCTATAGACTCTGCTAATCTAGTAACCAGGTCATTATCGGGAGAAGACATCTCTACAGAAGGATAGCGAAAAGGGAAACTTACTAAAGGTCGGGAGGCGATAAAACTAGCTCGGGAGCGGGTAGAAATTTCGGCAGAGTTTCGACACTGAAAAAGCACAAAGTAAGAATGAATGGAAAAATTCGTTTATTTATAGGAAAAACGGTGAGCTTTTACGGCCGTTGGATGCCTGCCTTAAGGAGCGGTTCAGATTACCTCGGGAATTCCAAGCGTCTCCTCGAGATACGAGCTAAAATTCAACCGTTCGATTGAAATTAATCAAGGGTCGAAATAATTTCACAAGGATCGCGGTTTTCTTCGGAGAAACACAACAGTTACTTACAAACCCCGAGCCTCATCGTTACCTTTCATCAAGAAGCTTATCAACGACTAGGGCATAAGGCCAGATGGATTATGGTTTTCATCACTGAAACAAAATCTTAACTCGGCACCCGACCTCAATCTAACATAGTCCTATACTCTCATTTCTCGTTTAGGACACTTTGAGGGGGTTTACTATTGATACCACTAAAATTCTGCTCAAAGACCTGAGCTCGGGAGACCACCCTACCATCAGCTCGGGAGCGCACTTCACTTGCTGAAAACGCCACCTCGGGGTCCCGTAGTTGGGTCATTCACGCAACCCGACCTAAGAGTGTAACGCGCAATATTGCGACCCTACATCACCAACTTAATAGGCAACTTGGCCCTCTTGCCCGACCAAGGTCCTGACAGGTATTGAAAGAAACTATCCCTACCTTCATGTGGTAGATGAGGAAACATATCAGGCCCATACAAATTCATAATTGCTCAGACAGGTACGTTCAACCACTTTCGTTTATCTATAAATACTCGAGTAAATCTTCTTCCCAAAAAACTCAATAACTTCAACTCTACTTCACACATACTCCTCATACGCTTATTCTAACTTAAGCATCGGAGGGCCTTCGTCGGGACAACCCCGACGCCCTTTGACCAATTTCTGTGTTGACAGGAAACGGCAGGTAGAGCGCTCCCCGACTTATCCCAGCAAGTGGTGCGTAGCCCGAGCTACCGAGTTAAAATAAGTGCGATTCCCGACCTGATAAGTCTGGCGTGGCAATAGCTTATTGGCTGGGCAAAATTCGGTTACATCAGATTTAATAAAGAATATGCGATACATACATTAAGTTCAATCGTATTATTTATTTATTGCTATCATCACTCTTAGAATTAATTTGAGATTAAGAACTTTTGGAACTTGAGAAAATTTATAAAAAATATGAAAGATAGTTCTATGGAGTTTTGCTATAATCATATAAATAAATAGTTAGAAATATTGTTTGATAGTAATTTGTTGGGCGTGACAGGTGCTCTAGCACCAAATTATGTAAAAAATTTAAAAAAATCTAACTTCTAGTAAATCAAACGAAAATGAGAGCAAAATTCGATCCTAGAATAATGGCCGTGAGCTCCAATTTTGGGTCCAAATCAAGACACTTCTTCTCATCATCAATAATGGTAATATAGAAAAACAAGGGGTCCAACGACATGGCAAGCACACATGATAATACAAATATCTTGTTACGTTTCTGGAGGAATGATCCTTGCGGATCAAGAACTTTCTTCTGAGATCCCTCATCAATTCATCCGCCAGAAACTTTCTCAGTGAGAAAGATCTTATGGATCATATGTGAACCTTTTGATTTTATCAGAATCAGATTCTAAACTCCTCTGAAATTTGTCTGAAACTGACGACCCTGCTACTCTATGTCTACCCTCTGGCAGTCCACTTTCAGATGGAGAATGCCCATGGAAGATCTTTTCGGATCTCCAATCTGAAACCTAACAGGAGACAAAGACAGCAACATAAATCAGTGTTAACAGAAATGAAACAATAGAGCATTCAGGTCAAATCATATTACCCTGAAATTTTATATTAAACTTCACGTTGCTGGAGCTTAAAATATATTTTAGCAGCTTTTAAGCTGTCATATCTTCAGTATTAAGCTCTCAAAGCATTTGAATCTTATAGAAGGAAAAAATAGAAAGGGGAGAGCTTAATCGAATAATTAGAAAACCCGAGAAACATAGTGAGGGAAATTAAATTTGAGAGTTGCTGAGATCATTCAGATTGTTTTAATAAACTTATATCTCGACCAATGATCTTATTTGTTCAGAATACAATCTCGAGATCTTAGCAGGCTTTTTTAAAACTTACAAAATCAGGCAGCTTACAAACCATTAAACATCTTGTAAACTTTTTTTTAGATAGCTTATAGACAGACCCAAACAGTCTCTAGGTTTCTCGTGAACGACTATTCTTCCCCTTTTAAGATATTGTTGAAAGGAGTTCAAAAGAAGGGGAAGCAACGCAAACAAATCATTAAACTGATCATGAGAAACATATGGAGAGTCATTGTTTTATTCCATATCTCTTTCTAACCTACACCAATTCTATTTTTTACTTAACAGAAGAAATTATAGTAATCTCTAGCATATAGTCCCCCATGAGTCAGATATGTTCTTCACGATTTCCTCTTCTTTACCTCCATAAGCCCATTCTTGTTATTAGTATTTCTCTGCGTGCAGTTTATGAACAAGCCAGAGCAGTTATAAATCCATAAATGCTTTACTGACTCTTAGAAATGGATCTGTGAGTGATCGCAAAGAGCTTACCGCACAAACTTTTCTTGGTGATAATTCATAATTCCACATGAAGATAGAGAAGGTTTAATTAATGTTTTTATGAAACATACCTAAGCACGCAAAGAAGGGCCACATGTGTCATCTTTTGAGATCTCGAATACATGCGTTTGCATCTCACATTTCACCATCAGCAAAATATGATATATCAATGTATAATTTATATAAAAATGAAAAGGAAAGAATAACTTTTCAAATTAGTGTAGGATCGATCGCATCCCCTTTAATAGGCTCCCAAACTCCAGGAAAAAATTCATCAACATATCTTACTAACACGAAGCCCTTGAATCCAAATATCTCGCCATAGCTATTCGGCAAGATGAAGTGCAGTTTCCATTTGCCTTGAGATTCAACATAAACAAAACCGACGGTGACAACTGCATGGCACTTCTTGTCAACCTTTGACTTGTCTATTTCAATGGCACTAGGTCCATTGTACAAAAACCTGATATATTAGAAAGTTTAATAAATTACATTTACGGACAGAAAATTACATTATCATTAAGTATTATTGCAAAAGAATCTAATAGACAGACATACTGTTATTGCAAAGAATCTAAAGCTCTGGAATAAATAAATCACAGTAATAACAGGAAATCTATTTAGACAGCTAATGACCTCGTCCAATCGTAGTAACTGCCTATAAGAAGCAATTTTATGTCTTTCCATATATATCGCAGAAGAAATATTTCATTATGAAATACTTACACACATTAAAATTGTAAATATATGGTTTTTACCTCATAGTCAAAACCGCTCAAGTAGTCCCTATAACGGGGATCATAGCACTCAGTGCTGACTTTTAGACCAATATCTTTAAAGAATTAAGAATGTGTTTAAATTTGGTGCCTCCGTCCTATTTTATCAGCATGCTTCTACTTTGCTGATAATGATTTGGATAGTGGTCATAAAAACTATTAAATACATCATCGATATTGAATTAATATCGCTCAGATCATGTATCAATCTTAATTCCTAATATAAGATGGATCATTTCTATACAAGATACTGTAGCAGTGTATGCACAGTGAGCCCCATGCCTTTGATTGCGAACAGTGATAGATAATTATCCAAAAAGGTGGAACTTATGAATTCGTATCCCAGAATTACTTATAGCTTCTGTCAACTTTTCAATTAACCCGTTAACAAGCAAATAAATAAGTTTCCCAACTTATCTTCTCCAAGTTCCATCATATTATTTATTTATTTCAATCATAACTCTTAGAATTAATTTGAGATTAAGAAGTTGTGGAACTTAAGAAAATTTATAGTGATATATTTAAAACTTTATTGAAAATATGAAAGATAGTTCTATCGAGTTTTGCTATAATAATATAGATAAATAGATAGATACTGTGCGCATCCATTATGGGCACCTGTGGTGGGCACCTGGTGCTGCCACATCACCAGGTGCCCACACAGGTGTCCACAATAGGTGCCCACAATAGGTGTCCACAAATACATAATATAATTTATATATTTAATAACATTCTGTCTTATTCTCTTTTAGATATGCCTCAATACACTCATTGTGAAAAACATACATCTATTGTGAAATTAATTAAATATGGATTAATAGCAACTTAGACTCATATATTCAAATCAACACAAAATCAAGATTTTAATTGGCTCACAAAATCAAGATTTGTTTGCCAATTAAATGTTCATAAATTTAGGCGTATTTTATTAGTCATTGAGCACACATAATATATTTATGGGAAATGCTATTCAATTCTAGCATTAAAACATACAAACTTAGCAAACATACTCAAGTAGCATAATATATGACATGGAGCCAATGTACCGAGATGTTATCTTGATAAATTGTGACTGAAAATTTGAGTTCATTGGTCTTTTCATGAAGAATACAACATCCTTGAGATCCATGAAAGAGCATGTAACGCCTAGGAATTTTGCTACCTAAATCGTATGCCTTATCGTTTTATTTGATTACTTGCATGACTATTGTCTTAGTATTTATTTATTTAATTGCATGATCAATGCTTTTGATTAGTTTAACTTTGACTTCGAGCTCTTGTTAGCGAATTATTGATTTAGATGATGCGAGGTTGGAAAGGAGTCGACGAGGACACCGAGGTAGAAGAATTTTATAGAAAAATCTATTTTTGAGTTCACTTTTAGGGTGTTAGAAATTTGAGGGTAGTAGATTTTAAAAGGAGGACTTTTAAGCCATTTTCAAAATTTTAATGATTTATGGGATAATAGGAAGTTATTTAAAACTCTTAAGTGATTAGCACTTTATTTAAAATTGTAGTAGCAACGTTTATACTCACACTCCACCACCTTTTGGAAACAAGATATTCTTCCCACCTATATCCCTAATTTTCGAAAATCCTTGGAGGAAAAAGAGTCTTTTCTTTTGTGGACACTTTTAATATTTTGAGTAACAACTTTGACTATTTTATAGAACACAAATAAGACCCTATTATACACCATTATTCATCACACTTCTTTCTCAAAAAAAAAGAAAAAAAAACCTAGCCCTCCACTCCCTTTGTAGCCGTCGTCCCTCTTCCCCCCATCACTCTCATATTCTTCTTCTTGTCCCAAGCTTCCCTCCTCCTTTGAAGCTTCAAGCATCCTCCCTGGTGTGTCCTAGTGGTGCTCCTCCATCCGCCTCCCAACAAGCATCATCTTGGTTGTAAGTTTTTCAAAGTTTAAGGCAAGTACAAAGCATCCTTGATGCATCTTTCAAGCAATATTAATTTGTGTGTGTAGATCTAAAGGATTTGATGTTTTAAATTCAGAATATGATGCTTGATTTGAATGTTAACATAAACTTTTCATGAACTTGGCAGCCAAGGCATAGATCTGGACGTGTGGGAAGTAGTGGAGTCGTGAGGGTGAGAGATCGGTCATGGATGGAGAGTCACGGCTTCTCCTCGGTTCCTTTGGCTTTGGGTGAGCGTGCACGGTCTAGGTGTGGCTGGGAACGGCCCCTGGATAGAGCAGGATGAGCCCTTGAGGCCTTGGTAGACGAGGGGCTGCGTGAAGGGGCTGTTGCGTCGTTGAGGTTTCATTGAGGGTGTGTAGTTAGGGTTTGAGTTGAGCATGCTTCGTTGGTGGCCAAGGGTTGAGTCCAAGAGGGTTATGAGAAGGTCCAGGGGTCGTTTGGGGTCTGGTCTAGTGTCTGGTCATCCCTTGGGTCGAAAAAAGTGGTCGGTTTAGAGGAATTGACAGCACCTAGGCTGGTTTGCCCCCTGTGCGCGACCAGCGTGGTTGCAGACGTCGGGTTGGTCACTCCCGTAAATACTTTTGAGATTTCTTTGTTCCAGAAGCTAGCCCATCGAGTTAGGGTTACGTGGTTCCAATTTTGAGGTCATTTGGTTAAGAAATGAATTTTATATAATTTTTACGGTTTTGTCGCGCAGAGTAGGTCCTTTCGGGTCATTTTCGGGAAAATTTAAATTTCGGGTCTTAGGGGCTGCCAAAATTCGTGAATTGTTTTATTTGATGTTTTAAGCTTGATGCAGTTTATTTTAAGCATTTTTAGCATTTTTGCGATTTATGAAATTTTCGAAATTTATTTATGGTATAAAATCTCTAAAAATTTTAACTTTAGCATGTTTGACTATTTTATGCATTGTGGACTTTATAAAATGTTTTATGAGCAGAAGGTTATGATTTAAGGAAATAAATCTTTTTGAGGAATTTTGAGGAATTATTTTGAGGCATGAATGAGGAAAAATACAATTTTGAATGATGGGACTTGATTGTAGTTTTTCTATGACGGATATGGGGTCGGGAGACGTTCCGCTTGCCATATCAAAATGACGGGTCTGGACTTCAGATAAGTACTGAAGTGCCTTTCCAACTGGCGGGTCTGGGCTTCAGATGAGTACTGGAGTGTCTTTCCAACCCAGTACTAGTGTTTATTAGCTTGATCAAGCGACTTGAGGTTGAGGGATCACAGTCGAGGAACGGAATTCACGAGGAAAAATGTTTTAGCAAATTTATTTTATGCATGCAAATGCTTTAACATTATTGAGGATTTATATGTTTATGCTTTTAAATTTCAGAAAAGAAATTATTTTAAGTAGGACTATTTATTTGCATGTGCATGTATTATTTATTATTCGTTATTCCTGAGTTTTGTACTTGTTGAGTCTTTAGACTCACTATGCTTGTTGGATGTAGATGAGGCTGAGACGAGATCGAGGGGCAGGATGCTGGCTGCAGTCGAGCTTGACACTTACCCAACGACCTGCGGTTTTCCGCTTGAGTTTGATAGTGATGTTTTGATCGGCGAGATACATTGTTTTTAAGTTGTTTTATTTAGTTGGACAGAGTTTGATGACCTAGCATGATTTTAAATTACTGCGCAAATTTTAAAACCTTTTTTTTGTTGGGAGTTTCGAGTATTCATTTTTATTTCTTTGTCTACTTGTTACGCTTTATTTTAAAGTCATGTGTGAGTTGGAGTTATTAGTTGTTTTACAAAAAAAAAAATTATCCAGTCTTTTTCCGCATTAGAAATCCTTTTAAAATGATTGATTTAGCGATTGTAGTTAGAGGGACGTTTCAGAGCATCAACTTTGTCCAAAACTTTCATTAGAGAGGCAGCACACTGTTCTGGACTTGAACTAAATAAACTGTGTTTCCTCATGAATTAGCAGGCTGCAAATCTTATACCGTTGCGACCCTCCTAGTTTTCAACGCAAAAAGCGGTTATCATTTGGACTCTCAAGCTGGAAGTTATGTCATTTCTCCCAATGTTGCTGCAAGCTGCCAGAATACTTAACTTCCATGTATGTTAGAATGACTATTGATGTAACCAAATAGTTCAGCCGACGAGCTACAACCACGTCGAGGACCTCGGGAACGTCGGGCGTCGGGGACTAGAGAGTGTGTGCGTATTCCTGCAACCAACGAACACTTGTCAAAGGGCGTTGTGTCTGGCGAAGCCCCTCCGATGCTTAAGTCAGGCGCGCACGAGAATAAAATGAGAGCAATATAAGCTATATGCGAGAGAGTGCAATAATGAGTGAATGAATCTGAAAAGAGCAAAACCGTGGGGGGTATTTATAGAGGGGCTAGGCAGATGAATCGGTTTGCTTGCACGTTCTGTCAAGACGTGGGTGAGGTTGTGCGCATGTTTCGCGCATAATCCGGCCCACGTTCTCCGCCTTTTGCGGAAGTGCTTTAACACATGGGGTATTTATAGAGGGGCTAGGCAGATGAATCGGTTTGCTTGCACGTTCTGTCAAGACGTGGGTGAGATCGTGCGCACGTTTTCCGCATAATACGACCCACGTTCTCCGCCTTTTGCGGAAGTGCTTTAACACATCGGGCTGGGGTCCTCGGGAGAGGTCCCGAACTTATATTGTCTCCTCTCTTTTCCATAATGAATGAGCTCGGGCGATTCCCGAGCGTAGGGCAAAGTCTCGACGACAATCCCGAGCTCTGAGCTCTACGCGCGCCTCTTAATTGCTTTCGCCTTTGATGTTGTAGATAGAGTCGATGCTTAATCCTCGGGACCCGAGCTACTAATGGGGGGCATCAGGAGTATCCCCGCCGCTAGTCCTAGACGAAGAATTGAAGTATAGGAGTACGTGTGGTTGAGATCGGGATCCGAGGTGGGACCTGCAATGGTGAAGGAATCCACGACCCGCAAGGCATCGTATTGTAGTTGCCAATAGATTTTCCATGATCGGGATGACTGAGGCTCGGGGTTTGATGTGAATTTTGTGTTTTCTGAAGAAAACCATGATCCGTGTATCAATGTTTTTCCACCGTTGATAAGATCTTCAACGAGCTGTCAAGATGGAGGCATCCTGACATCCGAAGCGACCGTCCCTGACACCCGAAGTGACCGTTGAGCCAATCGAGGTGACCGTTGGGCTTCCCAAGATGATCTGGAGGCGTGCGATCGGACGGTTGAGATCAACCTCCCCATTCCTATAAATACTTCAACTCCACCTCTCATTTCTCACTTTCGATTCTAAACACTTTGTTACTCTGCCCAGATATTCTCTCGCTCCCGACCTCTCAATCTGCCATCCCGATCTCTTAATCTCATACTTCAGTAAGTTTTTTCATTGCACGATGTCTTCCCCTTCTACTAGCCGAGTGAGTAGTGCTGCTGAGTCCATAGATAGTGCATCTCCAGTTAGCCAGGCGGGGCAACCCTGGCTTCCTCGGTCAGAGGAACTCCCGACCTCTCCCTGGTATGAGGAGAAATCCTCTACCCTAAGATTATCCGACATAGACATCATCAAGGAGAAGGGTGAGACGATGGGTAAATTCGAGGTAGTTATTCCTCACCCCGACGAGAGGGCCCATCGCCCCCCTCCGGGGTTTCATACTTTTTACATGAACCAGATAGAGATGGGTCTTAGGTTCCCAATCCCGAGATTCATCGCTGCCTTCTGTCGTCACATCCAGCTGAGCCCGAGCCAATTAGCCCCGAACTCATACAGTTTTCTATTGGCTCTGGCTGTCCTCCTCAGTTACCACGGCATCCCCTTAATCCCCTACATCCTTATGCAACTAGTTCAGGTTAAGAGACTAGGACCGGGGAAATTCTATCTCTCCCACAAGGGGGACCATTCCTTCATTAAGGGGAACCCGAGCTCCCACAAAGGGTGGATGAGCCGGTTCTTCTACATCAGGAGTGATGTTATGAGGGATCCGTGGAGATGTGAGATGCATTGGAGGGATAGCGCGATCACCATTGTACCCCAAACACCCGACCGAGCCCCGAGCCTGACCCCCTTCCTCGAGGCTATGTGCGATAAGAGCTATAATGCTCCCGAGCTCATAAAGGAAGATCTGCTGTGCTTCTTCAATTTTAGCAGGAAGGGGGCCGAGCTTGTTGGGGACCTCGGTATAGTTGTATCCGATCTTAGTCGTGTTTTTATCTTTTCCTGAACTCACCTCTTTCCCGAACTAACCTCTGTTTTCTTTCTTTTAATGCAGACGATCGAATGGGCACAGCAGAGCTAGTAAAGGCGATGCAGGAGGCGGTCGACGTCGGGGGTCCGAACCGAGGAGGCCTCCCAGCGAAAACTGGCGCCGACGCCTCCGACGTCTGTATCCGAGGAAGCTCTCGATGTGCCTCCTGTCACTGCTACTGTTGGGGGCCCGTCCTCGGGGAAGGGGCTCGAGCAACCCCCTCCCTTTGACCCTTCTAAGGACTCGTTGATCGAGTCCCCATGTCCGGTTGCAGCCACTAGATATATTTGCAATATGGCCCCGGATCGGGTGTCAGAGTATTGAGGAAGGCCCGCAATGCGGATGTGCCCCATGTCCGGTTGCAGCCACTAGATAATTTGCAAGTATGGCCCCGGATCGGGTGTCAGAGTATTGAGGAAGGCCCGCAATGCGGATGTGGTGGGTCACTTCTCGTCCCACGTGGCAGCGGTATGTTTTCCTTTCCCGAGCTCTAGCTTCCCTTCTTGTCTTAACACTGTTAATATGGTCCTCTTATCCCTGCGCAGGCCGTGGCGTGGGGGGGCGAAATGGTGAAGCGCCTCACCAAGGCCCATCAAAAAATGAACGCCTCCCGCGACCAATTTGACAAGGCTATGGGCCAGCACGCCGAGGTACTCGCCCGACTTGAGGAGTTGGAGACTCTTCGATCTCGGGAGGAAGGGGCGGCGAAGGCCCAGAGGGAGGCGTTAGAGGCCCAGATGCTGGTGGAGAGGGAGGCACATGAAGCCGAGAAGGCGGCTCGAGAACTATTGGAGGCCGAGCTCGAGGAGGTTAAGGCTCGGGCGACGTTGGAGGCCGAGCTCCTGAAGCTCGAGGGAAAAGAGGAGTTTTTGAAGTCTCCTGAGTTTGACACCCTTTTAGGGAAGAAAGCTGGGGGTTACTTTAAGAACGGCTTCTTCGGATGCGTGGCCCAATGGAGGGCCAATGGTTATCCCGAGGAGGAGCATCCAGCCTCCTTCCTCAATGTGCAACAGGCCATCACCGAGATGCCTGATGAAGAGGAGGTCCAGGAAGAGGAGGAGGATGAGGATGAAGAAGAGGGAGGAGATGGTTCCGATGCCACTCCCCCGAGCTCCCCCCCTTCTTAGTTTTCCCTTTTGTTGTACTCCACATTTTTTGTCATATTAAATGAAATGCAAGTTGTTTGTTGAGTTCTTCCCTTTCGTATTTCTTTCTCGAGCGTGAGACGAGATGTCCCGACGACACCTTAAAATATGAGGTCCCGACACGAGGGGCCGTGGTTAAAATCAATCAAGTGTTTGAATAATCGCGCATAAACAAATGAAGTAATCCGAAACTCGTGACCGAACACCTTGATCCGAGTTTGTAATCAAATAATATAATCCGCACATCGAGCTCTGGTAAGTGTGCATGCGGCCGATATTACTCGTTCTTGCGTAAGTGAGCGGAACGGCCAAGTGTTTGCATTTATGGGACCATTTGTTAAGGATGAAGTCCCAGGAAGGGAGACATTTGCTCCTTCACCTTATTCATATGTTTATTTCCCGATGTTGGGCAAGTTTTCCTTGTTTGAATAAGGTTTCTTCCCGAGGGGGTGTTGGCGTAATGTTGGGTTTACATAGGAGAGCCCTGCGAGGTGTTAGTGCGGAACCAGGCTTATGTGCCGAGTTGGTTGGGATTATCTGTTTGCGTAGAAGAGCTACGCGAGTTTGCCAGTGCGGAACTGGGCTTATGTGCCGAGCTGGTCGGGCTTATGTATTTGCATAGAAGAGCTACGCGAGTTTGCCAGTGCGGAACTGGGATTATGTGCCGAGCTGGTCGGGATTATCTATTTGCGTAGAAGAGCTACGCGAGTTTGCTAGTGCGGAACTGGGCTTATGTTCCGAGCTGGTCGGGCTTATGTATTTGCGTAGAAGAGCTACGCGAGTTTGCCAGTGCGGAACTGGGCTTATGTGCGGAGCTGGTCGGGCTTATGTGCTCAGCTCGGGTCGTCACCCGAGGAGCTCGATCATTGACACCATGAGTTGAGAGGAAAAATCTTTTATTCCACAGAATAACTATTACAGATAGTAGCCGAGACAAGATAGTTACAGGTATCAAAAGGAAAAACTAGGCATAGTACTTCCGAGGATGAATAATATTTTACGGCCGACGTCCTCGCTTCCCATGCGCATCCTCCAGATAATAAGCGGCGATTCCCGCTTTTCCGACCACCTTGTATGGTCCTTCATACTTCGGATCCAGTTTCCCCCTGTCACCTTGATATTGTATCTTCCTCCAGACGAGGTCTCCCAGCTCATATTTCCGAGGTCGGACTCTCTTGTTATAGGACTGCTCCATTCTCCTCTGATAAGCTGGTAAGCGCACTGCTGCTCGGGCTCTTTTTTCCTCTAGAAAGTCCAGCTCGAGGCCCCTTATCTCGTCATTATCTTCGGCGTACTCTATGACCCGAATACTATCTTGTCCAATCTCGGCGGGTAGCAATGCCTCCGTGCCATATACCATGGAGAAAGGTGTCTCACCTGTAGCAGCTCGGGTGGTTGTTCGATAAGCCCAGAGAACACTGGGCAATTCATCCGTCCATCTTCCCCGAGCATATTCCAGTCGCGCTTTAAGAGCTTGCACAATGGTCCGGTTCGTGACTTCGACCTGTCCATTGCTCTGAGGGTAGGCGACCGAGTTGAAGACTTGCTCGATTTTCAATTCCTGACACCACGCTCGAATTTTAGCTCCGCAGAATTGTCTTCCATTATCAGAGATAAGTCGCCGAGGTATCCCGAAACGGCAGACGATGTTCTTCCATAGAAAATTCAACACCTCAGCCTCAGATATCTTTGCCAAGGGCTCGGCTTCGACCCATTTAGAGAAGTAGTCCACAGCAACCAACAAGAATTTCCTCTGTCCTCCGGCTGGTGGGAAAGGTCCCACAATATCCATGCCCCATTGATCAAACGGGCATGAAGAGATGATAGTCTTCAAGGGCTCGACGGGCTGTTTTTGAAGATTGGCATGCTTCTGACAGCCCCGACAAGACCGACAAGAGCAGTAGAGTCTTGTTGCATAGTAGGCCAAAAGAATCCTGCAAGTGTAGCCTTCCGAGCCAGAGCTATGGCGCCGAGGTGATTTCCGCAGCATCCCTCGTGAATCTCCCTCAGGACATATTTGGCCTCGTCGGGCCCCAGGCACTTTCGCAGAGGTCGGGAAAAAGACCTCTTGTATAACTTATTGTTCAAAATAACAAAGCGCGAGGCTTGGCGCCTAAGTTCCCTGGCTCGACGTGGGTCGTTGGGTACCACTCTTCGCAAGATATATTCCAAGATGTCGTGTCGCCAATCTGAAGTAGGTACTTCTCCTTGATTCTGCCCGACCTGATATATTAACGATACTAGCTCTTTCCTCTGTATTTCCTGACCCGAGGATGGAGCAAGGGAGCTAGCCATCTTTGCGAGTTTGTCTGCTTTTTCATTGTTTTCCCGAGGTACTTGTTCCAGAATCACCTCGGAGAAAGCCTCTGTCAGTTTATTCAACGCCTCCGCATACTTCACCATCTTTTCATTATTGATATCAAACTTCCCGTTGCTTTGTTGAATTACCAACTGAGAATCAGAATAAAGAAGGACCCGAGCTATTCCCATGTTTTTTGCGGCTCGGAGTCCGATGAGCAAGGCCTCATACTCAGCTTCATTGTTGGAGGCTTTGAAATCAAGAGTAATCGCCAAGCTTGTTTCCTCCCCCCAGGGGGATACCATAACTACCCCGACGCCGCTTCCCGAGACGCAAGAAGACCCGTCAACATATACTTTCCACCTTTCCTCTTGCTCGAGGTGTACCGTTTCTGCCAGGAAATCTGCTAAGGCCTGCGCTTTGATGGCTGCCAAAGGTTTAAACTGAATATCATACTCACTAAGCTCGGTAACCCATTTAACAAGCCTTCCAGAAGCATCGGGGTGAGAGACAATCTGTCCGAGCGCGCTGTTAGTAAGCACTGTGATCGGGTGAGATAGGAAATACGGCCTGAGGCGTCGAGCTGTAATAACCAAAGCCAGAGCCAACTTCTCTTGAGTAGTATAATTCAGTTCAGCGCCTTTCAGAGCATGGCTCACGAAATACACAGGTTGGTGTACCTGTCCTTCCTCCCGAACTAATACCGAACTTGCTGCTTGTGGAGTAACGGCGAGATAAACAAATAATGGCTCCCCGAGCTCGGGTTTATTCAGAACGGGCAGGCCCCTCAGATATTCTTTCAACTCCTGAAATGCCCTTTCAATATGTTCATTCCATTCGAACTGTTTAGCTCGGTGAAGTATCTTGAAGAAAGGAAGGCTTCGGTCAGCTGACCTAGAAATAAATCGGGAGAGAGCAGCAATTCTCCCCGTCAACCTTTGAACCTCCTGAACATTCCGGGGCGAACACATAGAAGCGAGAGCTCGCACCTTCTCGGGATTAGCTTCAATTCTCCGACGAGTCACCATATAGCCCAGGAACTTTCCTGTCCGAGCTCCAAATAAACATTTACTCGGGTTAAGCTTGATTTGATAATTCCGCAGAGTGCGAAAAGTCTCCTCGACGTCAGATATAAAGCACGCTTCTTCCCGAGACTTAATCAAAATATCGTCGACGTAGACCTCGACGTTTCTCCCGATCTGCTCCTTGAACACCTTATCCATCAGTCGTTGGTACGTTGCCCCTGCATTCTTAAGCCCGAAGGACATAACCACATAACAGAATGTTACATCTGTCGTAATAAAACTGACCTTTCGCTGATCCTCCTCGGCCAGTGGTATCTGGTGATAACCCTGATAAGCATCCAGGAAGCTGAGCAACTCGTGACCCGAGGTGGAATCGACAAGTTGATCGATCCTCGGGAGAGGATAACAATCCTTGGGACAAGCTTTGTTTAGGTCTCAAAAATCTACACACATCCTCCATTTCCATGTGGCTTTCGGCACGAGAACGGCGTTGGACAACCAAGTTGGGAAATGTACCTCTTTGATATGGCCCGCTTGCAAGAGGTCCTCGACCTGACTCCTGATCACTGCGTCTTTCTCGGGCCCAAAGTGCCTCCTCTTCTGAATAACAGGTCGAGAACCCGAGGAGACATTCAACCTATGTTCCATCACCTCACGCTTTTCCCCCTTCAGATCAGACGAGGACCAAGCGAATATATCTCTGTTTCTCTCCAGACACTGAACCAACTGCCCCCGCACCTCCTCGGGAAGAGATTTAGCAATTTTAACCATACCAGAAGGAGGGACGAGGACCACCTCTTCTTCCTCATCTTCCGTGGTCAACTGAAGATCTTCCCCGACCAAGCTTACACCTCTGTCTTCCCGTTTCTCTCCAGACACTCGAACCAACTGCCCCCGCACCTCCGTCGGGAAGAGACTTTAGCAATTTTAACCATACCAGAAGGAGGGACGAGGACCACCTCTTCTTCCTCATCTTCCGTGGTCAACTGAAGATCTTCCCCGACCAAGCTTACACCTCTGTCTTCCCGAGCCCTAGGATAGTCCTGAGCTCGAGACTTAGCCGCCTTTTGTTCCACTCTTACCTCCTCTACATAACATTTTCTTGCCATCTTGCGATCCCCGAGGACCTCCCCCACAGAATCTCCTACCGGAAACTTAATCTTTTGGTGCAAAGCCAAGGCCACTGCCGAGAACGCAGCCATGGCTGGCCTTCCAAGAATGACGTTATATGAAGAAGGCGCATCCACCACAGTAAATTCCACTACCTTTGTCTTCCTACACTCGCCCGACCCGAGCGTCATAGGTAGCTACAGCCCCCACGGGCTGCAAATAATCTCCAGTGAACCCATACAAAGGCGTGTTCACCGGTTCCATGCGATATTCCCCGAGATCCATCTGGTCCACGGCACTCTTAAAGAACACATTGACCAAACTCCCTGAATCCACAAAGATACGGGCCACTTCATAATTTGCAATCATAGCCCTGATAACCAATGCATCATTGTGCGACTCCACATCCAGAGGCATGTCCTCGGGGCCGAAGGAGATGGTGTTGGGGATCCGGATCCGCCCCCCGGCCAGGCAGCGGAAGAACAATAAACATAGAACCGGGAGGCGATCAATACGAAGAAAAATTAACATTCTACGACATTCATAGGATGTTTAGCATGTTACCTCGCTGGCACTTGTGCCTGGCTCCAACCGTGATTACAATAATCCGGCTCTTCTCGGTAGACTGCGGTAGATTATCGCCAATCCGGTCCATGACCAGATCCGAGACTCCTTCGTCAGGCTGCACTAGAAGCCCTGACGAGATCAGCACGAACGGATTCTCCACGTCGAGTTGGCCGGAAACCAATTTTCCGGCGAAGACGGCGGCGGCGGCGGCGGCGGCGGCGTGAGAGAGGGAGGGGAGGGGCGGCTAGTTTAGTGCTTAGGGTTTTGGGAGTAGAGTATTGTTTTGTTATGAAGCCTAATCATCAATTAAATAGAGTGTTGGACTTGGACCGGCCCAACGGGCCCGGGTCCAACAATGAACATTCAGTTCATTTCCAACACCGAGACTTCATCATAACTCCGATCGCCGATCAGATCGGACCGATCGACTCAGTTTCCAAAACTGAACAATATGATCTGAAAAACCATTTTTCAGAACCCCAGTGCAAAAAGACCGTTTTGCCCCTCAAACCGGGAAACCCCGGTTTGACCCCTGTTGACTTTTAGGAAGTCGCACTTCCCGAAATCCTCTTATTGTGCTCAACACATTGAGCTGAGTATCCGTGTGGGAATATCGAATCTAGTACTTGTGTGACCCTCAATGGTTCAGGGATACAGCTAGCCGTGGGCCCACAACCATTGTGGCTCCGGAATCACAATTCCGGACCTGCCCAACGGATCATGGTAAAGCGTCTAGCAACATCGCCCCATGATCCCCTAGGTATCACTGATAGTGCCTGCAAGAACCAGTCGGTCGTGGTTAGCGTACAGTACGGTCCTTTTTGTGTGACCCTCAATGGTTCAGGGATACAGCTAGCCGTGGGCCCACAACCATTGTGGCTCCGGAATCACAATTCCGGACCTGCCCAACGGATCATGGTAAAGCGTCTAGCAACATCGCCCCATGATCCCCTAGGTATCACTGATAGTGCCTGCAAGAACCAGTCGGTCGTGGTTAGCGTACAGTAC
>KV006345.1:120951-136717 GCA_001598015.1 Dorcoceras hygrometricum
GCCACAAGTTGGCTAGTTGGGCATCTACTCTAACACGGGCGGCCTTATCCTCATTTTGACGGCCCAATCGACTAGGAACATGTTCAGAATACACAACGACTTTTAGATGTGTTTCATGATAGCCGTCATACCCACTATCACATCTAACATACGCTTTAGTGTATTCTAGGTCTTTACTCAACGCAATTGTAAATCATTACACACATAATGAAAGTAAAGAATGCCATATAAGAAAATGCGAATATCATATATAAAGATCGTTTGTACAAGAGTCTATAAAACCCACACGCCACAAGTTGGCTAGTTGGGCATCTACTCTAACAGATGGTAGGTCTCGAGCTCCTATTCCCGACCTCCATGGCTTCCATCCTCCTAAGTCTCGTCTTCCTCGCCCTATTGGAGTCCCCATCAGTAGGTCCCCCGAAATCATGTTAATAAATCCTCGGGGCTGAGGCGTCCTTCGCTCTCCTTGGTTAGGTTGCTGACCCTATCCCCGAGGTGTTCTATCCTGACCTGGGGCCCTACTACTAAGTTGCCTATCGTCCTCCCGACGAGGCCTCTTCTCCCACCGACGTGGCTTGTCGGCCACCAGCGTTGCCCGTACGTCGGGGTTGTTTTGTAAGATCCGCTCCAACTCCTGGTCCCACAGCCGACATTCCGCAGTAGTGTGACCATAGTCCCTGTGGAAATCGCAAAACTTATCTGACTTCGGGTTCCTCGGGGCCCCGTCACTGCCCCGAGGCGCTGGACGACCTTCCTCTCATCACAAACTTCCAGAGCCCGAGCTTTTCTCACTTTCAAAGGTGTTCGAGCAGTAAATTCTCCCAACAACAAGGGGGGCTCCTGTCTAACCGGCCTCGGCTGGGGTCTCTCAATCCGAGCATCCCGCCCAGCCCGAGGTGGCGGCCTCTGTTCGGTCTTACTCGAGGACTGTATCTCCTCCACATTAACATATTTCTCTGCCTTGGTCAGAAGCTCATCAAAGGTTTTCGGGGGCTTCTTGACCAGTGATTTAAAGAAATCACCCCCCCGCAACCCCTGGGTGAACGCCCCGATCAAGAGGTCGAGCGTAGCAGATGGTACTTCGATGATGGTTCCGTTGAAGCGCCGAATATACTCCCGAAGAGTTTCATGCTCTTTCTGCTTCACCGTAAACAGGTTTAAGGTAGTCAGAGGTTGCTTCTTACTACTGGAAAACTGATGGAGGAACGCCTGACTGAAATCCCAAAAGCACTTTATACTCCCCGCAAGCAGGAGATTGAACCATTGCTGGGCAGCTCGGACGAGAGTAGTCAAAAAGATTCTGCATTTGATCGGGTCGTCTCCCGAAGAGTTTCATGCTCTTTCTGCTTCACCGTAAACAGGTTTAAGGTAGTCAGAGGTTGCTTCTTACTACTGGAAAACTGATGGAGGAACGCCTGACTGAAATCCCAAAAGCACTTTATACTCCCCGCAAGCAGGAGATTGAACCATTGCTGGGCAGCTCGGACGAGAGTAGTCAAAAAGATTCTGCATTTGATCGGGTCGTAATATCGGTGGAGAAGCGCGGCGTTCTCAAACCGAGACAGGTACTCCTCGGGATCTCCCATCCCGTCGTACTCCCCTACATTGTGATACTTGAAGTGTTGAGGCAGATCGGCCTCCAACACCTCATCAGAAAAGGGCACCTCCCGAGCAGGCGGGGGAGGCGGTGCCGAGCCCCTTTCTTCCTCAAACCCTCTAACTCCTCATACATCCTTCTCATCTCTTCGACTCGCTGATTCTCCAACTCCTCGCGCATCTTTCTCATTTCCTCGACTTGCCGAGCTTCTAACTCTTCACGCATCCTCCTAATCTCCTCGGCCTGCTGATCGAGATTAGGTGGCGGTTGTGGAGCAGGTTGACCTGCCAGTATCTGTGCCACAGTGGTGGCAACCAACTCCGCTATTTGGACGGGGGTAAGAGTGGGATTCTCCGACCCCTGAGTGGTACTCTCCGTGTTACTGTTCTCCCCACTACGCTGAGCTCTAGTTCTCTTTGGTGGCATCTTATATCTTCTTCTTCAAGTTTCCCACAGACGGCGCCAATTGATGTAACCAAATAGTTCAGCCGACGAGCTACAACCACGTCGAGGACCTCGGGAACGTCGGGGACTAGAGAGTGTGTGCGTATTCCTGCAACCAACGAACACTTGTCAAAGGGCGCCGGAGATGTGTCTGGCGAAGCCCCTCCGATGCTTAAGTCAGGCGCGCACGAGAATAAAATGAGAGCAATATAAGCTATATGCGAGAGAGTGCAATAATGAGTGAATGAATCTGAAAGAGCAAACCTGGGGGTATTTATAGAGGGCTAGGCAGATGAATCGGTTTGTTTGCACGTTCTGTCAAGACATGGGTGAGGTCGTGCGCACGTTTCCCACATAATCCGGCCCACGTTCTCCGCCTTTTGCGGGAGTGCTTTAACACATCGGGTTAGGGTCCTCGGGAGAGGCCCCGAACTTAGGTAGTCTCCTCAGGTCACAAGCTTCTCTCCATAATGAAGGAGTTCGGGCGATTCCCGAGCGTGTGGCAAGGCCTCGGTAAAAATCCCGAGCTCGAGCTCCATGCGCGTCGCTTGATTGCTCTCTCCTCCGACGGCGTAGGTAAGGCTGACGCCGTAGTGCTCGGTCCTCGGGTCCCGAGGTGCTCTCGGGGGGCATCAACTATAATTATTTAGAAAAAAAACAATCTTAGAAAAAATCGGTTTAAATTTTCTTTCAAGAACAACCCGCTCTGATTCCACTTGTTAGGATCAAATAATTTGTTAAAAGGAAGGTGAATCGCATATTATAAAATCTTTTTATACCGTGGGATTGCAATAACTCCGGTTTTTGAAAATTTGAGTACCGAGAGACTATATCGAGTTTGTCTTTCATGCCAAGTGGAAAATACTCGAAATAATCCTTTAATACCGATTTATGTAATTTTCTAAAAACAATTTGAAAGATATGAAAGTGAAATTTAAAAAATAAGTTAAGTTGTAACCATTTATTCAAACACCTAAAATAGGTTCAACAATAGTATATGAAAAACAAATGATTAGTAAACATGAAAACACATAATTTGCTTATGGAAGTTCGAAGGCAACACTTCTACATCTCTCTTCCTTCTATTTAAGGAATGATCTACTAGAAGACTTTGATTTATACAACACTTTGTACAAACACACTTCAACTCAGGAATTATCTATTGCCTAAATTTAAACTCCTAAACTTCACAAGTTTATTGTCTTTGCGTGAAGACTCTCACTCAATATAAACATTGAAACTCATCTCTCGTATATATGTGTGAGCAAGTGTGTGTGAGGATATAATCTTTTACAGTCCATATTCTCAAATATATTCTCACACGCTAGAAAGTACTCTCAATAAGATGATTTCTTCATGAATGATTCCCTCATTCTGTTTTCTTCTCTTCTTTCTTCTATCTCTCCGTTCTTCTTTTTGTTAATCTCTCAAGTGTTATATTTATAACTTTCAAATGTGATATGAATGTTAGACACAAAGAAATAACCGTGGGAAGGCTTCTGAACACTTTTTGTCAATTCTCAAAATTAGTCTGATCGGGTTTGACCAAACTGATTTGACATTGATGGTTTGACCAAGCTGATGTGAGCAGATGTGATTTGATTTGTTCTGCTACGATCTGAGTTGTTCTGTTGCGATCTGATCTGTTTGTGGAGTTGTTATGTTGGGATCTGATATGTTCTGTGATCTGAGCTGTTCTATTGCGAGCTGATATGTTCTGTTATATGAGTTGTTCTGTTGTGATCTGATCTGTTATGTGATCTGAGCTGTTCTGTTGCGATCTGAGTTTTTGCGACCTGAGCTGTTCTGTTGCAATATGAGTTTTTGCAATCTGAGCTGTGCAGAACTGATTTGTGCAGAACTGGTCTGTACTGAGCTCATATGTGCAGAATTGATCTGCGCACGTGCGCACTAACTTAAATTGTTAGAAGCATAACATTAAATTTGTGTTAATCAAAATTAAGATTTGATCTGGAAACAATGCAATAGATAATGTGTGACATTGGTTTTGTTGCTAAATAGTTAACATCGTGATGGTAAATAGTACTCAATTTCTACTTTTCTTTATATTACTATGAGACACAATAAAGATAATAGAGTGATTTACCAATCTTGAAGGTACTTTATGTAATAATGTGAATGAATTAATAAACATGTAGCAAAGTGGAAAATTTAATTTATATAAAATGAAACTTAACCCTTGTGTTTTATAGTATTTGTACTATAAGTATGATAGTTAAATGACTAAATCAATATGTTTTCTTTATTATCTCACATGTTTTCTACCAAATATATTAGTTGAGTTAATTAATTATTTTTAAAGACTTTTGTAAAGTTTTTACTATATTCAAAAATTACTTTTATAGAGTCCATGGAATCATATAATTTGCAACATTATAAAAACATTAAATTAAAAAACCCTGTTCATATTTTCTATACAAATCTTTTAAATCCATTATTTTTACTTATAAAAAGTCATAAAACCATCGTTAACTGTGGCTCCAAGACAAGATTCTGCCAATCAAGTAGCTGAATCTGGCACGCGCTCGCCACACTCCTTCTTCCAAATTTCATTGAACAAATTATTTTTATTATTCTGTGAAATTCGACTCGTTTTTTCTTGCATGATTTTTATACAGAAGATTGTCCTCTTCGATCGAGAGAAAATTAAAGCTTGAGTTGAATTTCCAAGGATTGTTCTGCAGCATCCATTTCCAACGGACTGATTTCGTGCGTTCGTTTCCTTTTATTTCACTTTGTTTCATCGCTATTTACTTCTTCTTCTTCTTCCTCTTCTTCTTCCTCGTTTTCTTTTAATTGTGGAATCTTTGTACAAAAAATGATGGGCCTTTCATATTCTTTGATTATATATATGAGTTGTGAAGAATGTTGTGTGTGTGGTGAACGGACACGAAATCTTAACGGAATTGTTTTGTGGTGTTGTTCTGTTGTTTGCCTGCCTGATTGTATGTATGCACCTTGTAGGCAGTTAAATGTGTTAGGAAACTTTTAGCTCATATTAACAGATTCCTGGTTACTTGTATGATTGTTGTAGCTCGTGAAGCAAATGATGTTAATGATCTGTTTTTTTATCTTTTATCTTTGAGAACCTAGTTACCTTGGTGTAATTTGACCAGCCCAAAACCTACTTTATAGGATTTATTCCTTGATACTATCCGGTCACCATAATTTTGGTGTTAATGTTGTATACAACGCAAAACCTCGTCTTCTTCTTCTTTTTGTGCAATTTAAACAGTAAATTAAGTTACTTTTGTTTTTAGTTTCAGGAACTCATGACGGCTGGAGTAATTGCAACTTTCTCAATAACTGAACATGCATCGCTTATAAGTCAGGTTGGTGTCGCTCTCCCCTGATGCCGGAAATGACTTTTTTTTTTCATTGATTTGGATATGCATTTAATTAGCTCTAGGTTTATATTCCTTTTTTTCCGCAAAAAGTTTTTATCTTGTGTATTTTGTGAAGGTGACTCGAGCATTGAGAGGGATTTAAGATAGCCTGTCAACAAAAATGTGTATTAGCTAAAGGTTTCCTTCTAACATTTTTTTAAAAAAAAGTGTTGTAGATGAGTTATCAATATGTACTAACCCTGGTTGAAAATGATTAATGAAACAACATTATGGTGATAGTTATTGGTAAGAGCTTCCTGACCAGTATCTTATTGCTCTGTTATTGTAGCTTCACCTGTGTCCATAGGTGTTGACTTGTTCTTGAAGTACGATGACTACATGTCACGCCCCGAGATCGAGACTCATGACATCGGCAATATTAAACAATTATAAAAATTGTAAAACATTAAGCCATCATAGCATAGCTCAAACCAGTCTATTCCATATCCAAAAATATGTTTGTTTTTACATCGGAAATCAGCGGAAGCAAAAAAATAAATAATTACATCAACAGAAACTGAATCTTCACCAGCCCCAAAATTGTTCTTGTTCTTCTTCTTCTACCTGCTCTTCATTCTTATCTGGGTGGAGAAGTAAGGGGTGAGTGTTTGGGGAAACACTCAACAAGTGGGGGATACCATTCGAGCATAACAAATATTATTATATATATACTGAATAAAAGAGCATAACAGACCGTAACAGAGCATAACAGAGCTTAACAGAGCATAACAGAACTTATCAGAACGAGTAGCACAAAAGCACTGCTAATTACTTCGTGTCTATGGTTTACTGATCAGTCCCTAATTTTTACTCCTCTAAGGGGTCGAGGCCATGTGGTTAAACCAAGTAACCCAGAGTGCGGAATATTCCGTAGACCCATATTACGATATAAATATCAGTGCAAAACAGAGCTTGAAATGAAACAGAGATCTGAACAGAAAGTTGCTCGAACAGTAGGTACAAAACTGAATTCTTACATGGATAATATATATATATAATATATCAAACGAATATAATAGCAAAACCCACTTACTGAAATCTGGAGTTTGAACGAAATTTGGTATAAATCTGGTGCACTAGGGAGCAGCTGGAGCAAGGTTTCAACGTGCAAGTTACTGTAATGCTTTGTCCTTGTATCCAGTGTTTGGAGTCTGATACATGTTTTCTTTGTACTGTATGCTATTATTTGTTGGCAGGTTGCCTTATTGGTTTTAAACTGGGATCTTATTTTGAGTATCGCATTATTTTAACTTATATCGTTTTAAACCGTCGGGCCTAAAAGCGAAAATTTTACCCACTTTTTGATAGCTTCCGCATGTGTTTATTCGTTGTGAGCACGAGGCCTGACAGTTACGATTGTGAAAACTGTTCTATATGCGTGTAGAAGCTTACTAAAATTCTCGGGTGAAGTTTCCTTTACCAAATCTGAATTTACGTCGTCAAATCTAAATCTGCGTCGCCAAATCTGAATTTGCCTTAGTCAAAGCTGAGTTGACTTTTCCAGATCTGAGTTGACTGTTGGCTGCCCAGATCTGAGTTGCTGTTGACTGTCTCGGATCTGAGTTGACTGTCTCGGATCTGAGTTGACCGTCTCAAATCTGAGTTGACTGTCTCGGAACTGAGTTGACCGTCTCAAAATAGTTGAACGTCGAATTTTTTTTTTCCTGGGTTTTCACATCCCTCCCTCCTTAAAAGAAAATTCATCCTCAAAACTTTGGTTACCTTGATCATCGAGAAGGTAGGGATATTGGTTACGCATCTTCTCCTCCATTTCCCACGTCGGCTTCTCTTTCGGTGTGGTTGGACCATTGGACTTTGACGTACGGGATTGTTTTTCGTCTAAGAACCTGGTCCTTTTTGTCCACGATTCGAATTGGGACTTCTTCATAGCTCAGTCCTTGATTCAAATTCCCTTTCACGAAGAGTGGTCCTTCATCGAGAGCATGGCTAGAATCCGCGATATATCTTCTTAGTTGAGATACATGGAAGACATTTGTGATTCTCGACATACTGGGTGGCAAGGCCAGTCTATAGGCAAGTGTTCCTATTTTTTCCAATATCTCAAAGGGTCCGACATACCTGGGATTTAGCTTTCCGGCCTTATCGAATCGGACTACCCCTTTTATTGGCAAAACCTTGAGGTACACCTTTTCACCCACTTCGAATGCCAAAGGTCTTCTCTTTAAATCTGCCCAGCTCTTCTGTCGATCCTGGGCTGCCTTTAGTCTTTCCTTAATAATGGCTACCTTTTTCACCATCTCTTGGACGAGTTCAGGTCCTGTGATAGTCTTTTCTCCGCAATATAGAGGTGATCGACATTTCCGTCCATAGAGGGCTTCAAATGGCGCCATTCCGATGCTGCTGTGATAGCTGTTGTTGTACGCGAACTCTATTAGGGGTAGATGTTCGCTCCAATTACTACCGAAGTCCAATGTGCAAGTATGCAGCATGTCTTCTAGGGTCTGGATGGTCCTCTCAGTTTGGCCATCTGTCTGAGGATGGTAAGCAGTACTGAGGGTAACCTTACTTCCCATGGCTTCTTGGAAGCTCTTCCAGAAACGAGATACGAACCTTGGGTCCCTATCTGACAGGATGCTTGTTGGAACTCCGTGCAGCCTGACGATGTTATCCATGTACAAGGAAGCTAGCTTATACAAGCCGTAGTTCATTCGGACAGGCAGAAAGTGCACGGATTTTGTTAACCTATCCAAGATTACCAATATTCCATCATGGCCTAGTCTTGTCTTCGGTAGACCAACTACAAAGTCCATGGATATGTTTTCCCACTTCCATTCTGGAATTTCCAGTGGTTGTAACAATCCTCCAGGTCTTTGATGTTCTGCCTTGACTTGTTGGCATACGTGGCATCTAGCGACGAAATCAGCAACATCTCTTTTCATCCCATTCCACCAGAAGTGTTCTTTCAAATCTCTGTACATCTTTGTACTTCCCGGGTGGACTGAGAATTTGGACTTATGTGCTTCGGACATTACTTCCTGACGTAGGTTATCGACGTCGGGTACACATAGTCGTCCGTTCATCCAAAGGATTCCATCTTGGTCCGTTCGGAAATCAGGCGCTTCCCTTTCCTTGGTCTGTTCTTTCAGCCTCACCAAGCTGGGGTCTTGATCTTGTTTTAGCTTGACCAATTCTTTAAGGCATGGTTGGGCTGAGACTGAATATAGTATCACCTTGTTCATGTTCTTCCGACTTAACGCATCGGCTACCTTATTTGCCTTTCCTGGGTGGTAGTTGATCGTTAGATCGTAGTCTTTTAACAACTCCAGCCATCTTCTTTGCCTCAAATTTAATTTCTTCTGAGTGAATATGTATTTGAGACTTTGATGGTCGGTGAATACTTCTCATTTTGCCCCGTATAGATAGTGTCGCCAAATCTTTAGAGAAAAAACTATCGCAGCTAGCTCTAAATCGTGGGTTGGGTAGTTGCGTTCATGCATCTTTAGTTGCCTTGAGGCATAAGCAATCACTCTGCCATCTTGCATGAGCACACACCCTAATCCTTCTTTAGATGCATCACTATAGATGGTAAAGCTTTTGTCTCCTACAGGTAGTGTCAGAACAGGGGCAGATGCAAGCTTCGTCTTCAGAGTCTCGAAGCTTGTCTCACACTCTTCGTTCCAGTTGAACTTGGAGTTCTTCTGGTTAGTTTAGTGAGTGGTAAGGCTATTGAAGAAAAACCTTCTACAAACTTTCGATAATAGCCGGCCAATCCCAAGAAGCTTCTAACTTCTGTCACCATCTTAGGTGCAGGCCAGTCCATGATGGCTTCTACCTTCTTTGGATCCACTGATACGCCTTCTTCGGAAATTATATGGCCTAGGAACACCACACTCTTCAGCCAGAATTTGCACTTCTTGAACTTGGCGTATACTTGTTTCTCTCGCAGGGTTTGGAGAGTTATTCGGAGATGTTCCTTGTGGTCTTCTTCACTTGATGAATATACAAGTATATCATCTATGAACACTACCACAAATTTGTCGAGGAATGGTCTGAACACACGGTTCATGAGGTCCATGAAGGCCGCTGGTGCATTGGTTAGACCAAATGGCATTACTGTGAATTCGTAATGGCCATATCTTGTTATAAATGCAGTTTTCGGAACATCCTCAGCCTTGATCTTCAGCTGGTGATAACCCGACATCAAATCCAACTTGGAGAAGGTTGTGGATCCCTTGAGTTGATCGAAAATATAGTCAATTCTCGGAAGGCTGGTGCATTGGTTAGACCAAATGGCATTACTGTGAATTCGTAATGGCCATATCTTGTTATAAATGCAGTTTTCGGAACATCCTCAGCCTTGATCTTCAGCTGGTGATAACCCGACATCAAATCCAACTTGGAGAAGGTTGTGGATCCCTTGAGTTGATCGAAAATATAGTCAATTCTCGGAAGAGGATACTTATTCTTGATGGTGATCTTGTTCAGCTCACGATAGTCGATACACAATCTCATAGATCCATCCTTCTTCTTGACGAATAAAACTGGAGCACCCCAAGGTGATACACTGGGTCTGATCTGCTTTTTATATAGCAGTTCTTGTAGTTGAACCTTGGGCTCCTTGAGTTCTGCAGGTGCCATTCGATAGGGTGCCTTGGATATTGGGGCCGACCCTGGAACTAAGTTGATTTCGAACTCAATCTCTCTGTCAGGAACCTTTCCAGGTAAGTCATCTGGAAACACATCTGCGAACTCTTGCACCACTGGGATGTCTTCTATCTTGAGCTCGTCTCCTTCTTTTACTTCATGGATCATAGCCAAAAAAACTTCTGCTCCTGTCTTCATGGCTGTCCATGCTTGGGCCGCAGAAAGTAGGGACTTTCGCTCCTTGTTCTTCCCATGGTATATCAACTCTTCTTGATCGAGGGTTTGGAGCTTCACGCTCTTACCTCGGCAATCTACTAGTGCATGGTGCTAGATAGACAATCCATTCCTAAAATGGCATCGAACTCGACCATGTTGAGTTGTATCAGGTTCACGGAGAAGGAATGGTCGTTTATGGACATTTCGCAGTCCCGATGGATTTTACGTTTTCAATGGTAGCGTTGGCAGGAGTTGCTACTCTATAGGGTTCACGTATAATTTCAGGTTCTAACCCTAACTTTTTAGCAAATCTCCTAGATATGAACGAATGCGTAGCACCACAATCAAACAACACATAAGCAGGCAGCTTGTTAATAAAAATGGTACCTGCCACTACGTCGCTGGCGTCTTCAGCTTCTTCTTGTGTCATTGCGAACACACGAGCGTTGGGTTTGTCCTCTCTGGGCTTTGGCTTGTTCGGAGTCGTATTGCTTGATCCAGCCTTTGGACCTTGGTTCTCCGGACAATCCGCAATTCGGTGACCCAACTTTCCACACTTGAAGCATGCACCGCTCTGCTTGCGACAGTCTCCACTATGACGTTGGCCGCAGGAGGAGCAAGTTGGCAACATCTGGTAATCGGTGTAGGAGCTGAGCCGCGGTTGATGAAGTTTGGCCGCTTGTTCTTAGGCCCACCGTGTAAAGCCTGAGCATTGAGGGGACGCTTGTTTTTGTTGTCCGCTTCCCGCCTCTTTATGTCAGTTTCTGCCCGGATTGCAGCACCCATTAGGTCTTCGAGACTCGTGGCTTGGTAGACCGCAAGGGCTGACTGGATACGGCTATTCAGACCCTTATTGTATCGGTGAATCTTTAGAGTATTATCTGTCATGATCGTTGGGACATAGGTGTCCAATGAATTGAACTTGGAGGTATACTCTACAACCGACATGTCTGCGGTCTGAGTGAAGGTCTCAAACTCGCTGAGCCTTTGCATTCGTACTTCCATGGGAAAGTACTGTTTCAAGAATGCTTCTCGAAACCTCTGCCACGTCATAACTTGTCCATTGGCAGTCATGGTGGGCTCAACCGCTTCCCACCATTTCCCAGCTTTACTGTCGAGGAGTGGTGTTACCACATCCACTTTGACTGCGTCTGGGACCTCCAGTAGTCGAAGTTGTGTCTCGATGTTCTTCATCCAGGTTTGAGCAACTTCAGGGTCGTGGCTCCCATCGAAGGTGGGGGCCTTGTTCTTACGGAGAGACTCATAGTAGAACTTAGTCCCACGAGGTGGAGGGGGAGGAGGAGGAGCTTGGTTGTGGTTGGGGTTAACCAACCCTTGAAGCATCGTGGCAACTATCGTAGCGATTGCCATCAGGTCTTCTCTGCTAAGACCAGTTCCGAAGTTTGAGGATCCTTCGCCTCCATTGTTCCTATCGCTTCTTCGGTCGCCTGCCATATTTTGCCATGGAAAGCTTACTAAGGATGGGTATGTATGAATGTAAAGTAATTGAGAATACCATATCATGAAGGGATAATCAAATTTCGAATAAATGGATGAATTGAATACAAGGCTTAAGGTAAAACATTCATTCATCATCTATTTCTCCCTCGCCTAAAGGTATATCCTCAATTTCTTCTTCCTCAGGGTGTTCCTCCGGCTCTTCCTCCCATTCATCATCGAATGGAGCAGGCGCATTGTTCGCTTCTTGGAGACCTTGGATTGTTTGGAGTAGGCTATCCTTCTCCTCTACCAGGGCCTCGATGATCAAGTGTTGTGCTTGCATTGAGTCTTCGGCTTGTTGGATACGAGCCCGAAACTTCTGATGGCACTCCATATGGCTTGATTTAGCTTGTTGTTTCTTAACTTTCATCTTTTCAATCTTCTTGGACATGCTAAGGCCTATTTCGGTAAGTCCAGCGATGACCTTGTGTGAGGCTTCTAGTGCTACTTGGGTATCCTCAAGTTCTTTCTTCATTGTAGCTAACCCTCGCCTCTCCGTGGATAATTGGGCTCTAAGACGCCTAATTGTGCGGCTTTGGTTATCTAGTGCAATCTGTTTCATACGGAGCGCAGCAGCAGCTCGAGTGCGAGGAGCAGAGGGGGCCATTTCCTAAAAATCGAAGGTATTTCCAAAATAGAAAGTTGTGAGGTTAATCCATAAACAGAAAGTACTAACCATAGGGATTTCAGAACAGTTAACGGAACTGAAATCGGAGTCCTGTACAAAAAGTTATAGAATTTTCAAATATTTCCAAAAACGGCAAAAACGCGTTTTCGGAGGTCTAAATGAAGGAATTCGGCCAAAAAGCGACTTTGGTCACCAAACAGTGAGTATTGCTCGTCGAGCCGTTTTGAAGGGGGTAGCACTTGTCTTTCGCCAAAATCTGAAAGTTCGTCCGAGACCTTGAAAATTTCAAATTCGGTTTCCCAGCCGGATTATGTACCTGATGAGCTCTGATACCACTAAAAATGTCACGCCCCGAGACCGAGACTCATGACATCTGCAATATTAAACAATTATAAAAATTGTAAAACATTAAGCCATCATAGTATAGCTCAAACCAGTCTATTCCATATCCAAAAATATGTTTGTTTTTACATCGGAAATCACCGGAAGCAAAAAAATAAATAATTACATCAACAGAAACTGAATCTTCACCAGCCCAAAAATTGTTCTTGTTCTTCTTCTTCTACCTGCTCTTCATTCTTATTTGGGTGAAGAAGTAAGGGGTGAGTGTTTGTGGAAACACTCAGCAAGTGGGGGATACCATTCGAGCATAACAAATATTCATATACATATACTGAATAACAGAGCGTAACAGAGCATAACAGTGTTAGAGTAGATGCCCAACTAGCCAACTTGTGGCGTGTGGGTTCATAGACTCTTGTATGAAACGATCTTTATATATGATATTCACATTTATTTATATGGCATTCTTTACTTTCATTGTATTGTATAATGATTAACAATTGCGTTGAGTAAAGACCTAGAATACACTATAGTGTATGTTAGATGTGATAGTGGGTATGACGGCTATCATGAAACACATCTAATAATCACTGTGTTCTCTGAATTAGTTCCTAGTCGATTGGGCCGTCAAAATGAGGATAAGGCCGCCCGAGCTCGAGACTAGTATCTGCGATGCGAAGTACCATGTTTCATTGGTAGGGAACATTGTGATGTTCTGAGCATGCAGATAGATAGTGACCTGGTGATCTATCGAACTACCCTCGTTCGGACTTTCCAAGTGGTTACCATTTGTCGAGTGGAAAAGTCCGAGGTCTTGGTTGTACTGATTAGTCCTCACGACTCGAAACGTCATTGAGACTCTACATGATAGGCATCTCACTTTGACCCGTTTGCCGACTTACTTGGGGTCATTAGGCGGCGGGATTGGGTGAGACCCCGATGCATGTAGGAGTCGATGTATCGTTGTCGAGGATTCACCGCTTGCAGACATGCGTGGATATCCTATGCTATCTGAGGGGATAATAGTGTATAAATCTCTGGCCAGAGTACTAGAAGTGTTTTAGGTAAATGGGTTTACCTAGTTACACTCGCGATGTCACTATTCGATCTCCAAGATGTATGCATAGCTATCGGATCTTTAGCGACTCTCGATTTACCAATGGTCATTGATCTGATCGGGATATATGGATTGAAAGGACCGTACTGTACGCTAACAACGACCAACTGGTTCTTGCAGGCACTATCAGTGATACCTAGGGGATCATGGGGCGATGTTGCTAGACGCTCTTACCATGATCCGTTGGGCAAGTCCGGAATTGTGATTCCGGAGCCACAATGGTTGTGGGCCCACGGCTAGCTGTATCCCTGAACCATTTAGGGTAACACAAGTACTGGATTCGAGATTCCCGCATGGATACTGAGCTCAATGTGTTGAGCATAGGAAGAGGATTTTGGGAAGTGCGACTTCCTAAAAGTCAACATGGGTCAAATCGTGATTTCCACTGTTGAGGGGCAAAACGGTCATTTTGCACTGGGGTTCTGAAAAATGGTTTTTCAGATCATAGTATTCAGTTTTGGAAACTGAGTCGATCGATCCGATCTGATCGGCGATCGGAGTTACGATGAAGTCACGGTGATAGGGATGAACCGAATGTTCATCCGTTGGACCCGGGCCCGTTGGGCCGGTCCAAGTCTATCATGAGTCTACTTAATGTAGCCGCCGCCGCCGCCGCCGCTGCCTCTTTCACCGGAATTTGTTCCGGCCATCTTGACGAGGAGAATCCGTCCGCGCCGATCTCGTCAGGCCTTCTAGTGCAGGCTGACGAAGGAGTCTCCCTTCCGATCGTGGACCTGATTGACGTTATCTACCGCTGCCTACCGTGAAGTGCCGGTTTCCTCGCGAAACTGGTCAGAGCCAGGCACGAGTTGCCAGAAAGGTAACCCCGATAAACTCCCTATGAATGGTCATAGCTTGATTGTTTAGAATTGTATTGATCGTCTCCCGTCCCAATGTTTGTTCTTCCGCTGCCTCGCCGGGAGGCGTGATCCGGATCCGCCGTGGTTCCCCAACAGTGGTATCAGAGCTCAGGTTCGGATCTGATCAATACAATTATGCCATATTGTATCTAACATCTCGAGATTTTCAGATTGGATCAACAAAATTTTTGGAACAATGGCCGAGCGCCGCCGCACATGGCGGCGCCCCACCGCACGCTGGCCGCGCAATGGCCAGCGACTTCCGGCCGAGACATGCAGCTCTTCCGCGCAATTGATTGCGCATTGGCTGCCGTGATTTTCACGCCTGGATGCGCCACCCGTTGGCCGCTGTCCCGTGAAGCGTCGCGCGGTCGATGGCTGCTTATCGCGCGTTGATTGCGCGCATGGTGGTCTGCTGGTTGCCTCCATCCTGCGCACTGGTTGCGTATGGCCCTCGCTGCTGGGCGTGCGGCCGTGCGTAGCGCTTGGCGCGACATTGCGTGGCTGCCGCGAGCAAATTTCGTGGTGGCGGGCGGCGGCCGGCAAAGCTCCGGTGATGTCGTGACGGCTGAATTCTTCTAGGGTTTATGTTCGGGCCTGTCCCGGGCAGCCCGTGAAGTTTTCGGGCCGATATTCGATATCGGGCCCGTTTTGGTCGATTTTGAAATTTTGAGATTTTTGGGCCTAGAATTGTTTTAAGCCCAATTTGATACAATTAAAAATTACAAAATACGATTTTAATTTTGAAATATGATTTTATAAATTAAATATGATTTTGTTGATTAAAATTTGATTTTATCGACAAAATACGATTTTATTTATAAAAAGCGATTTCGTAATTAAAATATGATTTTGCGGATAAATAATTTGATTATTTAATTTATGCATGTTAATTAGATTATCTGCATGATTGGGATGATCGAGAGCCGTGCCCAATTTGTTAGGTGTATGCCATAGGTTTTTGTGATTCGGTTGTAAATATTTTGATTATCATTTAAAGTGGGCCTGTTTGTGGCCCGTTCCCACCCCTTGATAAATGTATCCCTT
>KV006345.1:137034-156608 GCA_001598015.1 Dorcoceras hygrometricum
GTTTTTCAAAATTAAAATCCCTCGTTTTAAATATGATTTAAAACTTATATCAAGTTAAATGTTTATTCGATAAACTAAAGGGAATTTAAATTTGTTTAAATTATCCCTACCTTCCATCAACAATGGGTGTACGTCGATGCTACCCGTATACATGGCCCGGCTCATATTATTGAGGGGGTCATGTATGCCGGAAAGCTGTCCATGCCATTGACAATCGTTGTGAGTCGGTTGGAACTCCCTTTAACGTTGGCTCATATTATTGGGGACGTTAAGGGGACCGTCCTTCACGACTCAACATTGATGGGTCATCTTGACACGTGATAGTAAACGGCGTCATATTATTGGGCCCTTACTGGACGTGAGGTGAATACATGGGGGTTGCACCGGTTGTAATCGGAAACTATCATTTGGGGGTCATGGATAGTTGATATTATTCGGGTCTATGATCGCTTGATTGGGCTCCGTGTACCCACTAAAGAAACTTGCTTTCTCGATTTCATTAGAGGGTGGTGAAATCGTTAAAATAGTGGGAGGGTAATTCATAAAACTTAACGACCTTGTTTTATGTCTTAGCTTATATCTATATATAGTTGGTGATGTTTGTCTGCTTTTCTTTTCAGTATAACTGCATTATTAAATGGTTTCGATGAAAAACCCGCTCGCTGCTATACTGGATAGCAACAGGTTCACCGGTCTGAACTACCAAGACTGGCTCCGCAACCTCAATCTTGTATTGGCTTCGGAGAAACTTCTTTATGCGATAGAGAAGAGTCCTCCGAAGGAAGCCCCTGCCGATATCAGCCCTGAGGAGCTGGTAACGCTTAAACAATGGTGGGACGACGAGGTTAAAGCTCGATGCTATGTGATGGCATCGATGTCCAATGAAATGCAACGGCGCTTTGAGAAGACAAAGTATGCTGCTGACATACTTTTTCATCTCAAAGAACTGTACGGGGAGAACTCTCGACATGAGAGGTTCACGGCTGTCAATGAGCTTATGGCGAGCCGCATGCGTGATGGGACTTCGGTCCGCGAGCATGGGGTTCGTATGATTGGGCTCGTTGAAAAGCTGTCGGGCCTTGATATCGCACTTCCACACGAGCTGTCGGTGGATGTACTTCTCCTCTCACTACCCGCTGCATTCGATCCCTTTGTGGTCAACTTCAACATGAACAAGCTGGAAGCCACCCTCGAAGAGGTGGTTAACATGCTTGTAGTGTTCGAAGGAACCATAAAGAAGGACAAACTCGTCCTCCTTATGGGCTCTTCTGCGAAGAAGGGGCCCAAACGCAAGAGCAAGAAGCGTTCTGCTCCTGCGAAGGAGGAAAAGCCCACCAAGAAGCCAAAGGCAAAGGCTTCTAAACCAAACAAGAGCGAGGATGTTTGTGAATTTTAAGTTGTTGTTACGAGACGTTTTATTTGTTCCTGAATTGATTAAAAACATTATTTCTGTTTCTATGCTTGATAGTGATGGATATTCTTGTATGTTTGCTAATTCGATTTGCAATATTTACAAGAATGAATGTTTAATTGGAATTGGGGAACGCGAAAACGATTTATACACCTTAAAATTAAAAGACATTCCAACTCACGATGTCGAAGCACATACAACAACGATTAAACGGAAACAAGATAACTTGAACCCAGCACAACTTTGGCACGCTAGGCTAGGTCATATTTCTCTAAGTAGGATGAACAAGTTAGTTAGGAGTGACATGTTTGATCTTTCAGACATTAACTCCCTACCGACTTGTGAGTCTTGTCTTAAGGGAAAGATGACTAAGCAACCCTTCAAGGGCAAGGGTGAGCGTGCTCAAGGCCTATTGGATTTGATCCATACTGATGTGTGTGGTCCATTTAGTATTGGTACTAAATACGGTCACACATACTTCATCACCTTTATCGATGATTACTCTAGGTATGGGTACTTGTACTTAATGAAGCACAAGTCTGAATCTTTTGAAATGTTCAAAGAATTCAAGGCTGAAGTAGAAAATCAATTAGGCAAAAGTATTAAAACACTTCGATCTGATCGAGGTGGTGAATATTTAAGTGCTGAATTTCAAGACTATCTAAAAGAGAATGGGATTCTCGCACAGTGGACCCCTCCGGCCACACCACAGCTCAATGGTGTAGCGGAGCGTCGTAATCGGACCTTGTTGGACATGGTTCGATCTATGATGAGCTTTACTGAACTTCTTACCTCGTTTTGGGGCTATGCGCTTGAAACGGCGGTAATGTTGTTAAAAAATATCCACATTAAGGCAGTGGATAAGACTCCATATGAGATATGGATGGGCAAACCACCCAAGTACTCATACATGAGGATTTGGGAATGTCCTGCTTACGTGAAGCAGACAGTGGGAGATAAGCTGGATACGAGATCCATCTTATGCTACTTCATTGGGTATCCAAAGAATTCCATTGGATACTACTTCTACTATCCGAGCGAAACAAAAGTGTTTGTTATGCCACCTTTATGGAAAGAGAATTTCTACTTGATAGAAAGGGCAGAATAGTAGAACTCGAAGAGGTTCAAGATCCAATCGAAGTACCAGGTGAGTCTCCCGCACCTCCAGAGCCAGTACCAGAAATGGTCGCACCTAGGAGATCCGAAAGGGTTCCTAGGGCTCCTGAGAGATATGGTTTTCTCCTTGAAGATGATCAAGGTGATCAAGTTGTTGGATCTGATCCAAGAACTTTCAATGAGGCAATTTCCGATGCTGATTCTAATTTGTGACTTGAAGCAATGCAGTCTGAGTTAGACTCGATGCATGCAAACCAAGTTTGGACTCTTGTTAACCCTCCCGAAGGAATTGTTCCTATTGGGTGCAAATGGGTATACAAGAGAAAACTTGGGCCTGATGGTAAGGTAATGACCTACAAGGCACGACTGGTCGCGAAAGGTTACACTCAAAGGCAAGGTGTTGTCTATGATGAAACCTTCTCGCCAGTCGCAATGTTCAAGTCAATTAGAATCTTGTTAGCCATAGCCGCATGGTACGACTATGAGATATGGCAAATGGATGTGAAAACTGTATTCCTTAATGGAAACATTAAGGAAGAGATCTATATGAAGCAGCCTGAGGGTTTCACATCTGTTGGAAGGGAGCATAAGGTATGCAAGCTTCAGAGATCGATCTACGGTCTCAAACAAGCATCGCGAAGTTGGAACCTGAGATTCGATGAAACAATTAAGGAATTTGGTTTCATCAAGAATCCCGAGGAGCCATGTGTATATAATAAGGTAGTTAAAAGCGCTGTAACATTCCTAGTACTTTACGTTGATGACATTCTACTCATTGGGAATGATGTAGGAATGCTGCAGTCAACTAAAGTATGGTTGTCTAGTAGATTTTCGATGAAGGACATGGGTGGAGCATCCTATATTCTTGGAATACAGATCTATCGGGATAGATCTAAATGGATGCTCAGACTCACCCAAGCTACCTACATCGATACCATACTTAAGAGGTTCTCTATGGAAGAGTCCAAGAGAGGACACCTACCTATGTGCCACGGGGTCACTCTATCTAAGTCTATGTGTCCGAAGACTGGTGAGGAGATAGAGAGTATGACATGTGTGCCATATGCCTCGGCAATAGGTAGTATTATGTATGGCATGATCTCGACTAGACCGGATGTCGCATACGCTCTGAGTGTCACGAGCCGCTACCAGGCCAACCCCGGACAATTGCATTGGAAGGCCGTGAAGGATATTCTTAAGTACTTGCGAAGGACTAAGAATATGTTCATGGTCTATGGGGGTGGTGAACTGAAACTGGAAGGCTACACTGATTCTAGCTTCCAGTGTGACGTGGATGATTCGAAGTCAACCTCTGAATATGGGGGTGGTGAACTGAAACTGGAAGGCTACACTGATTCTAGCTTCCAGTGTGACGTGGATGATTCGAAGTCAACCTCTGAATTTGTATTCATGTTCAATGGTGGTGCTGTCTCTTGGAAGAGTTCCAAGCAAGACACCATCGCGGATTCAACCACTGAGGCTGAGTACATCGCAACATCAGCTGCTGCTAAGGAGGCGGTTTGGATAAGGAATTTCGTCCAAGAGTTGGGCGTCATTCCTAATGGAGTTGGTCCAGTCCCGGTGTACTGCGACAACACGGGTGCCGTTGCGCAAGCAAAGAAGCCTAGGTCTCACCAAAGATCCAAACATATACTGAGGAAATACCACATAATCCGGGATATTGTGGCTAGAGGTGACATAGCAGTTGAGAGAGTCGCCTCTGCGGACAACGTTGCTGATCCACTTACGAAGCCCTTGCCTAGACCGTTGTTTGAAAAACATCGCGAAACAATGGGACTGCGTCTGATGAGTAGTTGGCTTTAGGGCAAGTGGGAGATTGTTAGAGTAGATGCCCAACTAGCCAACTTGTGGCGTGTGGGTTCATAGACTCTAGTATGAAACGATCTTTATATATGATATTCGCATTTATTTATATGGCATTCTTTACTTTCATTGTGTTGTATAATGATTTAATAATTGCATTGAGTAAAGACCTACAATACACTATAGTGTATGTTAGATGTGACAGTGGGTATGACGGCTATCATGAAACACATCTAATAGTCACTGTGTTCTCTGAATTAGTTCCTAGTCGATTGGTCCGTCAAAATGAGGATAAGGCCGCCCGAGCTCGAGACTAGTATCTGCGATGCGAAGTACCATGTTTCATTGGTAGGGAACATTGTGATGTTCTGAGCATGCAGATAGATAGTGACCTGGTGATCTATCGAACTACCCTCGTTCGGACTTTCCAAGTGGTTACCATTTGTCGAGTGGAAAAGTCCGAGGTCTTGGTTGTACTGATTAGTCCTCACGACTCGAAACGTCATTGAGACTCTACATGATAGGCATCTCACTTTGACCCGTTTGTCGACTCACTTGGGGTCATTAGGAGGCGGGATTGGGTGAGACCCCGATGCATGTAGGAGTCGATGTATCGTTGTCGAGGATTCACCGCTCGCAGACATGCGTGGATATCCTATGCTATCTGAGGGGATAATAGTGTATAAATCTCTAGCCAGAGTACTAGAAGTATTTTAGGTAAATGGGTTTACCTAGTTACACTCGTGATGTCACTATTCGATCTCCAAGATGTATGCATAGCTATCGGATCTTTAGCGACTCTCGATTTACCAATGGTCGTTGATCTGATCGGGATATATGGATTGAAAGGACAGTACTGTACGCTAACCACGACCAACTGGTTCTTGCAGGCACTATCAGTGATACCTAGGGGATCATGGGGCGATGTAGCTAGACGCTCTTACCATGATCCGTTGGGCAAGTCCGGAATTGTGATTTGGAGCCACAATGGTTGTGGGCCCACGGCTAGCTGTATCCCTGAACCATTGAGGGTCGCACAAGTACTGGATTAGAGATTCCCGCACGGATACTGAGCTCAATGTATTGAGCATAGGAAGAGGATTTTGGGGAGTGCGACTTCCTAAAAGTCAACAGGGGTCAAATCGTAATTTTCGCTGTTGAGGGGTAAAACCGTCATTTTGCACTGGGGTTCTGAAAAATGGTTTTTCAGATCATAGTATTCAGTTTTAGAAACTGAGTCGATCGGTACGATCTGATCGGCGATCGGAGTTACGATGAAGTCACGGTGATAGGGATGAACCGAATGTTCATCCGTTGGATCCGGGCCCGTTGGGCCGGTCCAAGTCCATCATTAAGTCTACTTAATGTAGACTTAAGCTTCATAATACAACACAACACTCTACACAAACCCTAACCCTAGAGCAAGAAGCCACCGCCCCTTTCTCCTCAAGCCTCACGCCGCCGCCGCCGCCGCCTCGCTAACAGAGCATAACAGAGCGTAACCCCAACAAACAGAGCTTAACAGAGCATAACAGAACTTATCAGAACGTGTAGCAGAAAAGCACTGATAATTACTTCGTGTCTATGGTTTACTGATCAGTCCCTAATTTTTACTCCTCTAAGGGGTCGAGGCCATGTGGTTACACCAAGTAACCCGAGTGCGGAATATTCAGTAGACCCATATTACGACATAAATATCATTGCAAAACAGAGCTTGAAATGAAACAGAGATCTGAACAGAAAGTTGCTCGAACAGTAGGTACAAAACTGAATTCTTACATGGATAATATATATATAATATATCAAACGAATATAATAGCAAAAACCCACTTACTGAAATCTGGAGTTTGAACGAAATTTGGTATAAATCTGGTGCACTAGGGAGCAGCTGGAGCAAGATTTCAATGTGCAAGTTACTGTAATTCTTTTCTGAGAAAATTTGGGAGAATGTGGGGTTTCCATCTACTGCCTCGGTGGGGTATTTATAGGTGTTGAGGAGGGTAATCAAAGGCCTGTCATTTATGGCTTTAATTCTCTGCGTTTATGGCCATAAAATGGCTGTTACGAATGCACAATTTAATCCCTTGAATTAAGAGGTTTTAATTGGCCATTAATCCTCTAAATTGGCAGTTACAAATTGTGAATCTGATCTGTATATGTGTAGAAAACTGCTGGAATTCGCGAGCCAAAATCTAAATTTTTCGTTGGTCAAAGCTGGTTTGACCCTTCCAGCAGCTGGTTTGACCCTTCCAGCAGCTGGTTTGACTGCTGACTGCTGACTGTGCTGCTAACTGCTGACTGTGCTGCTGAATGCTGACTGTACTGAAGCTGATTGACTATGCAGGAGCTGGGTGACTGTGCAGGAGCTGTTGACTGTGCAGGAGCTGGTTTGACCAACCAAGAGCTGAGTTGACCGACCCAAAAGCTGATTTTTCGGACCAACAGCTGATTTTCAGCCACCAGCTGGTTTTCGACCAGCAGCTGGTTTTCGACCACCAGCTGATTTTCCAGCAGATGGTTTTCGACCAGCAGCTTGAGTTTTTTTTTTTTTGCTCTATTTCCTGGAGCTGAATTTTTCGGGTTTTCACACTACAGATGTGTGTTATTAGATAGATTGAATGAGTGTAATGACCATAATTTTCTGAACGTGAAGAACTGATGGTCCCCGGAAATAGGATCACTAAGTAAATAGGAGTTCAGAAGGGGGGGTTGAATGAACTCCTTCGATTTTTCTTATTTCAAAGTACTTTTAAAAACTTTTGGATTCTCAGTTATATGCAAACTTCTCAGCCAACAATAAATGTGCGGAAATAGGCCGATTGATTTGTGAACAAACAATGTGCAAACAGTAAGTAAATGCTGTAAATAAAAGATTGAGACGAGAGTTTGTTTCTGGAAGTTCGGATATAAATATCCTACGTCTCCCCTTCTTCCTCCTCGGAAGGTAACACTAGAAGACTTTGATACAAGTAGACAATCTACAAGCACCCAATCCCAAAGCCAACAGCCTTGAGAACTCCTAGCACTTCACAACGCTTCACGCAGACTTCGCTGCTGGTTAACAATGATTTTGAACGTTTTACGAACTTCTTAAAAAACAGTTCGTTTATAGACTCTATCAAATATATCAATGACACGAATCAAGAGACTGTAAATATCTTCTGGTATCAACAAAAATGAATAACCAGAAGATTGACTCGAAAAAGATATAAGATTGAGGGATTACATTGCTATTTCAATTCAATTCTTGAATATTTCAGTCTATGTTATGATCAATCTTTATATTGGATTGATATTCAAATGCTAGAATACAAGTATCGTAGATGTTTAGTAACTTCTACGAACCAAATGGAACCCTCTAATTTAACTAAAATTCTACGGTTTCCATGCACATCTTTGTTTTGAAAAAAACAGAGCACGCTTTCTTAAGAGTTTTTGCATATTGAAATAACGTGTTTGTTTTCCTTAGTCATGGTAAATCATATAAATAGGATCTTAAGCTGCTTCATGCATCATTACTTTCAAATCAAATCATATTAAGCGGTGCTCGCTCTCAGAGAAGCCGAACCAAAATACTTTCAAAGTGTTTTAGAAGAAACAGGCGGTGCGCAAGAAGTGTATTGAATTCTCTGCTGTTCTTGTGTTAAAGATACCAGGCAAGTAAACTCTGTTTCTTGCTCACTCAATAGAAAGCATATATTCAATTCTGTTTTTATGTTTACGTATGAATTTTAAAGGAAGATGGTTTCGACTGTTCTTTAAAGAAAAACCATAAAGTTCATGCTCTGTTTTTATGAAAAGTTGAGTTACTGTAATTTTTGATTCAAGGATGATTTAGAAAATGTTTTGGTGATGTTATTCTGAGGAATTCCTGAGTTTCCAGTGATTCATTCATCGAAGGAGCTTACAAGTAGCTTATTCGATTCTTTCCAGAAGTTTTAGAAAGTATGTCGAAGTCTTTAGAGGAAGGTAACCTTCGTAGTTCATGGTTATCTACAATAGGAAAGCTGGTTTTTATACCTCTGCTGATATAGTCTTATCGAAAATATTCTAAGTACAAATTCAGCAGATGCTTTGCTTTCGTAAATTCAGCAGATGCTTTGCTTTCGCAAATTCAGCAGATGCTTTGCTTTCGCAAATTCAGCAGATGCTTTGCTTTCGCAAATTCAGCAGATGCTTTGCTTTCGCAAATTCAGCAGATGCTTTGCTTTCGCAAATTCAGCAGATGCTTTGCTTTCGCAAATTCAGCAGATGCTTTGCTTTCGCAAATTCAGCAGATGCTTTGCTTTCGCAAATTCAGCAGATGCTTTGCTTTCGCAAATTCAGCAGATGCTTTGCTTTCGCAAATTCAGCAGATGCTTTGCTTTCGCAAATTCAGCAGATGCTTTGCTTTCGCAAATTCAGCAGATGCTTTGCTTTCGCAAATTCAGCAGATGCTTTGCTTTCGCAAATTCAGCAGATGCTTTGCTTTCGCAAATTCAGCAGATGCTTTGCTTTCGCAAATTCAGCAGATGCTTTGCTTTCGCAAATTCAGCAGATGCTTTGCTTTCGCAAATTCAGCAGATGCTTTGCTTTCGCAAATTCAGCAGATGCTTTGCTTTCGCAAATTCAGCAGATGCTTTGCTTTCGCAAATTCAGCAGATGCTTTGCTTTCGCAAATTCAGCAGATGCTTTGCTTTCGCAAATTCAGCAGATGCTTTGCTTTCGCAAATTCAGCAGATGCTTTGCTTTCGCAAATTCAGCAGATGCTTTGCTTTCGCAAATTCAGCAGATGCTTTGCTTTCGCAAATTCAGCAGATGCTTTGCTTTCGCAAATTCAGCAGATGCTTTGCTTTCGCAAATTCAGCAGATGCTTTGCTTTCGCAAATTCAGCAGATGCTTTGCTTTCGCAAATTCAGCAGATGCTTTGCTTTCGCAAATTCAGCAGATGCTTTGCTTTCGCAAATTCAGCAGATGCTTTGCTTTCGCAAATTCAGCAGATGCTTTGCTTTCGCAAATTCAGCAGATGCTTTGCTTTCGCAAATTCAGCAGATGCTTTGCTTTCGCAAATTCAGCAGATGCTTTGCTTTCGCAAATTCAGCAGATGCTTTGCTTTCGCAAATTCAGCAGATGCTTTGCTTTCGCAAATTCAGCAGATGCTTTGCTTTCGCAAATTCAGCAGATGCTTTGCTTTCGCAAATTCAGCAGATGCTTTGCTTTCGCAAATTCAGCAGATGCTTTGCTTTCGCAAATTCAGCAGATGCTTTGCTTTCGCAAATTCAGCAGATGCTTTGCTTTCGCAAATTCAGCAGATGCTTTGCTTTCGCAAATTCAGCAGATGCTTTGCTTTCGCAAATTCAGCAGATGCTTTGCTTTCGCAAATTCAGCAGATGCTTTGCTTTCGCAAATTCAGCAGATGCTTTGCTTTCGCAAATTCAGCAGATGCTTTGCTTTCGCAAATTCAGCAGATGCTTTGCTTTCGCAAATTCAGCAGATGCTTTGCTTTCGCAAATTCAGCAGATGCTTTGCTTTCGCAAATTCAGCAGATGCTTTGCTTTCGCAAATTCAGCAGATGCTTTGCTTTCGCAAATTCAGCAGATGCTTTGCTTTCGCAAATTCAGCAGATGCTTTGCTTTCGCAAATTCAGCAGATGCTTTGCTTTCGCAAATTCAGCAGATGCTTTGCTTTCGCAAATTCAGCAGATGCTTTGCTTTCGCAAATTCAGCAGATGCTTTGCTTTCGCAAATTCAGCAGATGCTTTGCTTTCGCAAATTCAGCAGATGCTTTGCTTTCGCAAATTCAGCAGATGCTTTGCTTTCGCAAATTCAGCAGATGCTTTGCTTTCGCAAATTCAGCAGATGCTTTGCTTTCGCAAATTCAGCAGATGCTTTGCTTTCGCAAATTCAGCAGATGCTTTGCTTTCGCAAATTCAGCAGATGCTTTGCTTTCGCAAATTCAGCAGATGCTTTGCTTTCGCAAATTCAGCAGATGCTTTGCTTTCGCAAATTCAGCAGATGCTTTGCTTTCGCAAATTCAGCAGATGCTTTGCTTTCGCAAATTCAGCAGATGCTTTGCTTTCGCAAATTCAGCAGATGCTTTGCTTTCGCAAATTCAGCAGATGCTTTGCTTTCGCAAATTCAGCAGATGCTTTGCTTTCGCAAATTCAGCAGATGCTTTGCTTTCGCAAATTCAGCAGATGCTTTGCTTTCGCAAATTCAGCAGATGCTTTGCTTTCGCAAATTCAGCAGATGCTTTGCTTTCGCAAATTCAGCAGATGCTTTGCTTTCGCAAATTCAGCAGATGCTTTGCTTTCGCAAATTCAGCAGATGCTTTGCTTTCGCAAATTCAGCAGATGCTTTGCTTTCGCAAATTCAGCAGATGCTTTGCTTTCGCAAATTCAGCAGATGCTTTGCTTTCGCAAATTCAGCAGATGCTTTGCTTTCGCAAATTCAGCAGATGCTTTGCTTTCGCAAATTCAGCAGATGCTTTGCTTTCGCAAATTCAGCAGATGCTTTGCTTTCGCAAATTCAGCAGATGCTTTGCTTTCGCAAATTCAGCAGATGCTTTGCTTTCGCAAATTCAGCAGATGCTTTGCTTTCGCAAATTCAGCAGATGCTTTGCTTTCGCAAATTCAGCAGATGCTTTGCTTTCGCAAATTCAGCAGATGCTTTGCTTTCGCAAATTCAGCAGATGCTTTGCTTTCGCAAATTCAGCAGATGCTTTGCTTTCGCAAATTCAGCAGATGCTTTGCTTTCGCAAATTCAGCAGATGCTTTGCTTTCGCAAATTCAGCAGATGCTTTGCTTTCGCAAATTCAGCAGATGCTTTGCTTTCGCAAATTCAGCAGATGCTTTGCTTTCGCAAATTCAGCAGATGCTTTGCTTTCGCAAATTCAGCAGATGCTTTGCTTTCGCAAATTCAGCAGATGCTTTGCTTTCGCAAATTCAGCAGATGCTTTGCTTTCGCAAATTCAGCAGATGCTTTGCTTTCGCAAATTCAGCAGATGCTTTGCTTTCGCAAATTCAGCAGATGCTTTGCTTTCGCAAATTCAGCAGATGCTTTGCTTTCGCAAATTCAGCAGATGCTTTGCTTTCGCAAATTCAGCAGATGCTTTGCTTTCGCAAATTCAGCAGATGCTTTGCTTTCGCAAATTCAGCAGATGCTTTGCTTTCGCAAATTCAGCAGATGCTTTGCTTTCGCAAATTCAGCAGATGCTTTGCTTTCGCAAATTCAGCAGATGCTTTGCTTTCGCAAATTCAGCAGATGCTTTGCTTTCGCAAATTCAGCAGATGCTTTGCTTTCGCAAATTCAGCAGATGCTTTGCTTTCGCAAATTCAGCAGATGCTTTGCTTTCGCAAATTCAGCAGATGCTTTGCTTTCGCAAATTCAGCAGATGCTTTGCTTTCGCAAATTCAGCAGATGCTTTGCTTTCGCAAATTCAGCAGATGCTTTGCTTTCGCAAATTCAGCAGATGCTTTGCTTTCGCAAATTCAGCAGATGCTTTGCTTTCGCAAATTCAGCAGATGCTTTGCTTTCGCAAATTCAGCAGATGCTTTGCTTTCGCAAATTCAGCAGATGCTTTGCTTTCGCAAATTCAGCAGATGCTTTGCTTTCGCAAATTCAGCAGATGCTTTGCTTTCGCAAATTCAGCAGATGCTTTGCTTTCGCAAATTCAGCAGATGCTTTGCTTTCGCAAATTCAGCAGATGCTTTGCTTTCGCAAATTCAGCAGATGCTTTGCTTTCGCAAATTCAGCAGATGCTTTGCTTTCGCAAATTCAGCAGATGCTTTGCTTTCGCAAATTCAGCAGATGCTTTGCTTTCGCAAATTCAGCAGATGCTTTGCTTTCGCAAATTCAGCAGATGCTTTGCTTTCGCAAATTCAGCAGATGCTTTGCTTTCGCAAATTCAGCAGATGCTTTGCTTTCGCAAATTCAGCAGATGCTTTGCTTTCGCAAATTCAGCAGATGCTTTGCTTTCGCAAATTCAGCAGATGCTTTGCTTTCGCAAATTCAGCAGATGCTTTGCTTTCGCAAATTCAGCAGATGCTTTGCTTTCGCAAATTCAGCAGATGCTTTGCTTTCGCAAATTCAGCAGATGCTTTGCTTTCGCAAATTCAGCAGATGCTTTGCTTTCGCAAATTCAGCAGATGCTTTGCTTTCGCAAATTCAGCAGATGCTTTGCTTTCGCAAATTCAGCAGATGCTTTGCTTTCGCAAATTCAGCAGATGCTTTGCTTTCGCAAATTCAGCAGATGCTTTGCTTTCGCAAATTCAGCAGATGCTTTGCTTTCGCAAATTCAGCAGATGCTTTGCTTTCGCAAATTCAGCAGATGCTTTGCTTTCGCAAATTCAGCAGATGCTTTGCTTTCGCAAATTCAGCAGATGCTTTGCTTTCGCAAATTCAGCAGATGCTTTGCTTTCGCAAATTCAGCAGATGCTTTGCTTTCGCAAATTCAGCAGATGCTTTGCTTTCGCAAATTCAGCAGATGCTTTGCTTTCGCAAATTCAGCAGATGCTTTGCTTTCGCAAATTCAGCAGATGCTTTGCTTTCGCAAATTCAGCAGATGCTTTGCTTTCGCAAATTCAGCAGATGCTTTGCTTTCGCAAATTCAGCAGATGCTTTGCTTTCGCAAATTCAGCAGATGCTTTGCTTTCGCAAATTCAGCAGATGCTTTGCTTTCGCAAATTCAGCAGATGCTTTGCTTTCGCAAATTCAGCAGATGCTTTGCTTTCGCAAATTCAGCAGATGCTTTGCTTTCGCAAATTCAGCAGATGCTTTGCTTTCGCAAATTCAGCAGATGCTTTGCTTTCGCAAATTCAGCAGATGCTTTGCTTTCGCAAATTCAGCAGATGCTTTGCTTTCGCAAATTCAGCAGATGCTTTGCTTTCGCAAATTCAGCAGATGCTTTGCTTTCGCAAATTCAGCAGATGCTTTGCTTTCGCAAATTCAGCAGATGCTTTGCTTTCGCAAATTCAGCAGATGCTTTGCTTTCGCAAATTCAGCAGATGCTTTGCTTTCGCAAATTCAGCAGATGCTTTGCTTTCGCAAATTCAGCAGATGCTTTGCTTTCGCAAATTCAGCAGATGCTTTGCTTTCGCAAATTCAGCAGATGCTTTGCTTTCGCAAATTCAGCAGATGCTTTGCTTTCGCAAATTCAGCAGATGCTTTGCTTTCGCAAATTCAGGGGAAATGAACAGGATGGAAGGAATGTGTTTATCGTGGACAACAGAGTTCTTTATTTCCTTCTGGTTTAAAGTTCATAGTTTCTTTTTGAGAACGCCTTGTATTGTACTAAATATTCTGAGGTAGTTGTATCAAAAACAAAATTTCAGAGCTTGTTTCGTTTTTAACCAAACGTTATCACACTACGAGATGCATTATTGGCATACTGATATAGTTGTTCTCTTCATTTCCGCGCCATTGCATATATTGTTCTAGATTCTTTACCCCTGAATGTGAAACGGTCCAATATACTTGTTTCAACCCAGATAGGTAGTAGCGACCCATTCTCCAACGTTTATAACTTGTGATTTCGTTCAATTGAACCCCAATACTTATAATTATTCCGTCAAGAAAATGAGGGTCGTTACAGTTGGTATCAGAGCATGGTTCTTGAGATAAACACACTTCCAGACTGGGCAAATCTCTCCAGCTTCTGCAAAACTTGTGAGTTTTATGTTCATGTTTTAGCATAGAGTAATCTCTCATATAGAATTGTGGTGGATTTGGACTACCCTTTACAGATATGTCAGGAAGAGGTAGAGGAAGAAGGAGTTTTGCTGAAGGAGATAGTGAATCAGAAGGCATAACTCCAGTCCTTGCCAATATGGCTCAACTTTTAGAACGTCTAGTTGATCAAACCTCTAGCGGGAATGGTCATTCTACGAGTAGAATGATCAGCAGAGAAGATCCCCAAGAGAAGTTTAGGAGGCAGCGACCTCAAGAATTTTCTGGCACTACCGATCCCCTGGTGGCAGAAAGTTGGATAAAATCTATGGAAGTGATATTCGATTATCTTCATCTAACGGAGTTAGAGAGGCCTCGATGTGCGATCTATATGTTGAGGGGCGATGCTATGATGTGGTGGGAAGGAGCCAAGCTAACTGTAGACTTGGAAGTTCTCACATGGGAAGAGTTTAAGAGAGTATTTTTCGAACAATACTTCACAGTGGATGTTAGAGAACAATTACAGAGTGAATTCCTAACTCTGAAACAAGAAGGATTGCCGATGCGGGATTATATCCGCAAATTTGAGAGAGGATGTTACTTTGTTCCATTGATAGGGACAAACGCAGATGCTAAACTTCGCCATTTTATTAATGGGTTGAAGCCCATGATCAAGCATGATGTTAGACTGGCTGAACCAGTAGACTACAAATCAGCAGTGAATAAAGCTTTGAGGGCGGAACAAGACTGGAAAGCGATTGACGAGGAAAGACAATTGAAGAGGCAAGCTTTCCAGCAGAATGATAAAAGAAAATTTAAGAAGCAGAATAACAACAACCAGCAGCAGGGGCCAAATGGGAAGGGACCAATTGCTGCTCAACCAATTTCCTCTGTTCCTAGCAGTGGAAATAGAACTCCATGCCCCGTTTGCAAGAAGAATCATAAGGGGCAGTGTCTTCAAGGACAAAATGTATGTTATACTTGCGGTAAGCCGGGCCACATGTCGAGAAGCTGTCCTCAGAAGCAGCAGCAGCAACAACTTATTACCAGTAGGGCGTACGTGATGACTGCTGCTGAAGCACCAGCAGATACTACTTTGGTGACGGGTAATATTTCAGTTGATAATTTGCCTACAGTAGCATTATTAGATTCTGGTGCAACTCATTCGTTTGTATCAGATAGATTTTCTGAGAAATTATCTGTTAAACCAATGGAAATAGAAATAGGATACTGTGTTCAAACTCCTACAGGAGGAAACATAGTAACCAATCGACTACTTCGAAATGTAGAGCTTGAATTGCAGGGTAATATTGTTTATGCAGATCTTATAGTACTACCTATGTTTGAATTTGATTTCATATTGGGAATAGATTGGTTAGTAAAATACGAAGCTGTTATAAACTTTAAGCAAAGATCTGTCCTTATTAAGAAACCCGATGGAAGTTCATTTTCATTCAAAGCTGGTAATTATGTAAGGACCCTTAGGATCATATCAGCAATGAAAGCCCAGAAGTGTATAAGAAATGGTTGCCAAGGATTTTTAGTAAATATTATATCATTAGAACCTGAAAAGAAAAAGAAATTAGAACAAGTACCTGTTGTAAGAGAATTCCCAGATATTTTCCCAGAAGATGTTTCAGGTTTACCTCCAATTCGAGAATTGGAATTTACTATTGACTTAATACCAGAAGCCGCTCCAATTTCAAAGCCTCCCTATAGACTTGCTCCTAAGGAAATGAAAGAATTAAAAGACCAGATTCAAGAACTACTGGATAAAGGTTTCATTAGACCCAGTACTTCCCCTTGGGGTGCACCAGTACTTTTTGTCAAGAAGAAAGATGGGAGTATGCGTTTATGCATTGATTATAGGGAATTGAATAAATTAACGATTAAGAATAAGTATCCTCTTCCTAGAATCGACGATTTATTTGATCAGTTAAGAGGAGCTGCTGTATTTTCGAAAATAGACTTGAGATCAGGGTATCATCAGTTGCGTGTAAAAGAATCAGATATTCATAAGACTGCGTTTAGAACAAGATATGGTCATTATGAATTTCTAGTCATGCCTTTTGGAGTAACAAATGCGCCATCTGTATTTATGGACTTAATGAATCGAGTGTTCCAACCTTACTTAGACCGATTTGTAATTGTATTCATAGATGATATCTTGATTTATTCTAAGAGCAGTGAAGAACATGAAGAACACCTTAGGGAAATCTTACAAATTTTACGAAATAAGCAGTTATTTGCAAAGTTCAGTAAGTGTGAATTCTGGATTGATAAAGTGGTATTCTTGGGTCACATTATTTCGAAGAATGGAATAGAAGTAGATCCATCAAAAGTGGAATCTGTTCGAAGTTGGCCTGTACCAAAGAATGTCTCGGAGATTCGAAGTTTTCTAGGACTTGCAGGATATTATAGAAGATTCATAGAAGGATTTTCGAAGATTGCTGTTCCATTAACGGCTTTAACTAAGAAGAATGTGAAGTATGATTGGACTCCTAAATGCCAATCCAGTTTTGAGAAATTGAAGCATACATTAGTTGAAGCCCCTGTGTTAACATTACCAACAGAGAAAGGGAATTTTGTGATTTATACTGATGCATCGAAGACAGGGCTGGGAGCTGTGCTAATGCAAGAAAGAAAAGTAATTGCTTACGCTTCTAGGCAATTGAAAATTCACGAAAAGAATTATCCCACGCATGACCTGGAGTTAGCAGCAGTGGTTTTCGCATTAAAGATTTGGAGACACTATCTTTACGGTGAGAAGTGCGAGATTTTCACAGATCATAAAAGCCTTAAATATTTCTTTACTCAGAAGGAATTGAACATGCGACAGAGAAGATGGCTTGAATTAGTTAAAGATTACGATTGTGTAATTAGCTATCATCCGGGAAAAGCTAACGTAGTAGCAGATGCGTTGAGTAGAAGAAATGTGGGATTAGCGCAAATATCAGTTCAGATTCCCCTGGCATTAGAAATTAATCGATTTGAACTTGAGATTATTCGAAAGGAAAGTGCTGCTAGATTATCAGTTCTTACGATCCAATCAACGCTTAAAGATAGGATCAAAGAAGGGCAAACTAAGGATGAACAACTCCAGAAATGGAAGCAGCAGGATGCAAACAGAGGATCAAATTTATATACGGTGGAAGAAGGAGTTGTTAAATACCAAGGTAGATTGTGGGTACCGCGCACTGATGGTTTGCGCAATGAAATTATGATTGAAGCCCATAATTCGCCGTATTCAATCCATCCAGGCGGAACAAAAATGTTCAAAGATTTGCAAGCTCTGTTTTGGTGGCCAGGTATGAAACGCGATGTTTGTAGATTTGTTGCGGAGTGTTTAACCTGTCAACAAGTTAAAGCAGAACACCAAAGACCAGCAGGAACGTTAAAGCCACTTCCTATACCTGTTTGGAAATGGGATAACATAGCAATGGATTTCGTGGTGGGATACCCAGAACAGTTTCAGGTTGTAACGCGATTTGGGTAGTAGTTGACAGATTAACTAAGTCTGCTCATTTTCTTCCTGTAAAGACAACCGATGGTTTGAATAAATATGCAGAGCTTTATATTAAGGAAATAGTCAGACTTCACGGGATTCCGAGTTCTATTGTATCAGATAGAGATCCCAGATTCACTTCAAGATTCTGGAAAAGTTTACACCAAGCCTTAGGAACGAATTTAACTTTCAGTACAGCGTTCCATCCGCAAACCGATGGGCAATCAGAAAGAGTAATTCAAATACTGGAAGATTTGTTAAGGGCTAGTGTTCTGGATTTTCCAGATAGTTGGGAATCTAAGCTACCACTAATTGAGTTCACCTACAACAATAGTTATCAAGCATCGATAGACATGGCACCATATGAAGCTCTGTATGGCAGGAAATGTCGATCGCCAATCCTTTGGGATGATGTAGGTGAAAGAAATGAAATAGGACCTGATATTATAGAACAAACTTCAGAAGCAATTAAAATGATACGTGAAAGAATGAAGACTGCTCAAAGTAGACAGAAGAGTTATGCAGATATCCATCGCAGAGAAGTGAACTTTGCGGTGGGAGATCATGTATTCCTCAAGATCCCACCAATGAAAGGTGTTTTGAGGTTTGGAAAGAAAGGAAAATTAAGCCCCAGATATGTAGGACCATTTCAAATCTGGGAACGAATTGGAACGTTAGCCTATCGTTTAGCACTACCTCCACAAATGTCCTCTGTTCATAACGTGTTCCATATATCAGCACTTCGAAGATATGTTGCGAACCCATCGCATGTTCTCCGGCATGAACCAGTATGTAACGACCAGCTCTTTTAGAAGTCCACAATTAGAAAGATATGGGATTGAGGGATTACATTGCTAATTCAATTCAATTCTTGAATATTTCAGTCTATGTTTTGATCAATCTTTGTATTGTTATGGATTGATATTCAAATGCTAGAATACAAGTACCGTAGATGTTTAGTAACTTCTACGAACCCAATGGACCCTCTAATTTAACTAAAATTCTCGGTTTCCATGCACATCTTTTGTTTTGAAAAAAACAGAGCACGCTTTCTTAAGAGTTTTTGCATATTGAAATAACGTGTTTGTTTTCCTTAGTCATGGTAAATCATATAAATAGGATCTTAAGCTGCTTCATGCATCATTACTTTCAAATCAAATCATATTAAGCGGTGCTCGCTCTCAGAGAAGCCGAACCAAAATACTTTCAAAGTGTTTTAGAGGAAACAGGCGGTGCGCAAGAAGTGTATTGAATTTTCTGCTGTTCTTGTGTTAAAGATACCAGGCAAGTAAACTCTGTTTCTTGCTCACTCAATAGAAAGCATATATTCAATTCTGTTTTTATGTTTACGTATGAGTTTTAAAGGAAGATGGTTTCGACTGTTCTTCAAAGAAAAACCATAAAGTTCATGCTCTGTTTTTATGAAAAAGTTGAGTTACTGTAATTTTGGATTCAAGGATGATTTAGAAAATGTTTTGGTGATGTTATTCTGAGGAATTCCTGAGTTTCCAGTGATTCATTCATCGAAGGAGCTTACAAGTAGCTTATTCGATTCTTTCCAGAAGTTTTAGAAAGTATGTCGAAGTCTTTAGAGGAAGGTAACCTTCGTAGTTCATGGTTATCTACAATAGGAAAGCTGGTTTTTATACCTCTGCTGATATAGTTTTATCGAAAATATTCTAAGTACAAATTCAGCAGATGCTTTGCTTTCGCAAATTCAGCAGATGCTTTGCTTTCGCAAATTCAGCAGATGCTTTGCTTTCGTAAATTCAGCAGATGCTTTGCTTTCGCAAATTCAGCAGATGTTTTGTAAAATCAGCAGATACATAAATCAGCAGTAGCAACTGGTCGTAGCAACTGAGTTATGCGCTACGACATCGTTTTGATTTATAATTATTTAAAAGACCTCGCGACTGGATTCTTGTCTTGCGACTGATTCCTATTCGTTGCGACTGGTACTGTTCACCAGCAGATGTATTTCATTTCATTATTTCAGCAGTTGCTTTACTTATTTCTCAGTACTGTGCATTCAGCTGGTATTAATCTTGCGACTGATACTGTTTACCCAGCCCAG
>KV006345.1:169887-224397 GCA_001598015.1 Dorcoceras hygrometricum
AAAGTTCTTTTAAAAAATGTTTGGAACTCAGTTATAAGCAAACTTCTCAGCCAACAAAATATGTGCGGAAATAGGCCGATTGGTTTGTGAACAATGAACTAAGCGCAACACAAAATAAATGCGTAAATAAGAGATTGAGTCGAGAGTTTGTTTCTGGAAGTTCGGATATCAATATCCTATGTCTTCCCTTCTTCCTCCTCGGAAGGTATCACTAAAAGACTTTGATGTGTGTAGCCTTTCTACAAACACCCAATCCCAACGCCAACAGCCTTGAGAACTCCTAGCACCTCACAACGCTTCACGCAGACTTCGCTGCTGGTTTACAATGATTTGAACGTTTTACGAACTTCTTAAAAGACAGTTCGTTTACATACTCTATCAAATATATCAATGAGAACACGAATCAAGAGACTGTAAATATCTTCTGGTATCAACAAAAATGAATAACCAGAAGATTGACTCGAAAGTTTATCTAATGAAGATCAAAACGAAATGTTCTTCGAGTCATGAGCTTTTTGAAATATCAACGAAGAGAAAGCTCTGTTTCAATTTTGGCAGCGTTATATCAAAGATAATAAGCGAAGATCTGTTCTTCAATCACCGCTGCTGATATTTATAGTCTTCGATTGCAACGGTAACATTAACTCTCCAAAGGAAATAAATCCCGTTTGAATTACTGCCAAAATAGTACACCGTAATCTCTGCTCCACTGCAAGGTAAAACGCTCATCCACAGAGCCAATTTGTCTTCTTTCCATTTTTGTGCAAGCATAGAGAAACGGCCACTGTACACTGTACTATTCACCCAAAATAGTACTTATCTTGTTTCCTTCATTCCAGGCAACTGTACGATCCACCAAATCTTTTCTTTAAGAACAAACGATCGTATTTCAAATACTTAGAGCTTGCGCCTGAAATTACTTTGGAAATCAGCACTTACAACCATCGTCATTGTCAAAAGCTTCGACTGGAAAAACGCTTAGAAGAATTCATCTGCTGAAATGCATACGCGTTTTTCCATCTGCTGATTCCTTTAGCAATAAAACGATGTCGTGTCAACTTAATCAAGTGACGCCGTTTTGCTATCTTCGAAATACATCTGCTGGATAACACCAAGTAGAGCATCTGCTGAAATGTCAAAGAAACGCTTCTGCTGAATCAAACAAAAACGCTGTGCTACCAACTAAACCAAACGCTGTCGTATCGCAAACTACAACAAATAGACTAAGCAAACTGCTGAACTTCTTCAACAAAGTATCTGCTGAACACTTCATCTGCTGAAACGAAACAGTGCACTCCACGACGTCGTTCTAACTTATCAAAACGCTGTCGTTTAGCAGACCTTAGAAAAAACACGCTGAAGCACAAATCGGTATCTGCTGATTGCGACAACAACATCTGCTGCTCTACTCAAACGATTCAACTGCTGAAAACAAATCATCTGCTGAAATCTCACGAAAGCTCCAACTGCTGAATCACAACTTGAAAACCCCAACTGCTGAAATGCTACTGTAGAAAGATATACTCCTGCGACAACTGATTGTCCAATAGCAACTTTACTTATTTTTGTTATCACCAAAACTTATAAATATTGTTCTAACAAGAACGTTACTTATTCCCTCAGTGGTTTGATGACGGATGCTGTTTATGTACTCTTATTTGCATCAGATTCAAGTACTCAACTTCCCATGATTAATTAACTCTGCTAGTGACAGAGTTTTCCACTTTTATGTTTTAACCATATGCCAAAATTTGGTTTAAAATCTAGGAGAAAATATGTTGGGAAACTGGTTTGTAGTTATTTTTTTTCTTGTTAACAGGTTACTTGGAAAGTTGACAGAATCTATAAGTAACTATGGGAGATGAATTCGTAAGTTCCACTTTTTGGATAAATATCTGTCACATGTTTGAATCAAAGGACTGATGCTCAGTGCGCATACACTGCCACGGTAACTTGTATAGAAATGATCCATCATATATTATGAATTAAGATTGATACATGGTCTGAGCGATATTACTTCAATATTGATGATGTCTTTAACAATTTATATGACTACTATCCAAATCATCATCGAGCAAAGGAGAAACATGCTGATGGAGGACAGGTGGGCACCTAAATTAAAACACATTCTTGATTTCATTAAAGAAATTGTTCTAAAAGTCAGCACTAAGTGCAATGATCCCTGTCACAGGGACTACCTGAGCGATTTTGACTCTAAGGTAAAACCATATATTTACAATTTTAAATTTACGTGAATATTTCATAATGAAATGTATTTTTCTACAATATAGGTGGAAACACATAAAATTGCTTCTTCTAAGCAGTTTATAAGATTGGACGAGTTCATTAGCTGTCTAAAGAAATTTCCTGTTATTATTGTGATTTATTCATGCTAGAGCTTTAAAAATCGTGTAACATTATGTGTCTATTTATTAGATTCTTTGCAGTAATACTTAATGATAATGTAATTTCCTGTCCGTAATTGTAATTTATTAAACTTTATAATATTTCAGGTTTTGTACAATGGACCTAGTGCCATTGAAATAGACGAGCAAAGGCTAGCAGGAAGTGCCACCCATATGTCATCGTCGGTTTTGTTTATATTGAATCTCAAGGCAAATGGGAACTGCACTTCATCATGCGGAATAACTATGGCGAGATGTTAGGGATCAAGGGCTTCGTAGTAGTAAGCTATGTTGAGGCATTTTCTCTGGAGTTTTGGGAGCCTATTAAAGGGGACAAGACCGATCCTGTATGTATTTGACTAAAGCTATTCTTTCCTTTTCATTTTGATATATTATATTTTCATGATAATTATGTTGTGTAACTGATGGTGAAAGGTGAGATGCAAGCACAAGTATTCGGACATCAAAAGATGACACATGTGGCCCTTCTTTATGTGCTCATGTATGTTTCATAAAAACATTTATTAAACATTCTCTATCTGCATCTGTATTTTTTATGATTTAAAAAAATTATTGTGTAAATTATTATATCTTTTATTTTTAGAACATTATTTAATTGGATATTCTGATATTTGGTAAGTTTCGGCATTCTAGCTATTACATGCATATAACATAATGTATTAGCCGTCATCCATAGTACGCTATATTCTACTTGAAATTTAGTGAAGTTGTGGTATATAACCGAATGATGTTTCAATTAGGTACCTAGTTGGCGGCATGAAACTTTAAGAAAATTTTGGTATTCGAGTTTGAAGATGTTTTGTAAGAGTTCGATTTGAAAGAGAACTAGTATTCGAGTTTTTTAGATGTATGGCTCCAAATGAAAGATTGATGCTCTTGTTCAAAGTTATAATCCGGTACAAACTTACAAAACATTTTCAATCTCAAATATCAAAAATTTCTTAAAGTTCCATGCCGCTAAATAGGCACCTGATTGAAACATCTTTCGGTTATATAACACAACTTCACTAAATTTCAAGTAGAATGAGCATACTATGCATGACGATTGATATATTATGCTATGTGCATGTGATAGCTATAACGCAGAAACTTACAAAAAAATCAGAAAATCGAATCAAATCATGTTCTCAACAAAGAGATTTAATTAACACAAATAATTTTTAAGTCCTAAAAAACAAAGATGAAGATAGAGAATGTCTGATTAATGTTTTTATAAAACATACTTGAGCACGCAAAGAAGGGCCACATGTGTCATCTTTTGAGATGTCCGAATACTTGCGTTTGCATCTCACCTTTCACCATCAGTTACACAACATAATTATCGTGAAAATGTAATATATCAAAATGAAAAGGAAAGAATAGCTTTAGTCAAATACGTACATGATCGGTCTTGTCCCCTTTAATAGGCTCCCAAAACTCCAGGGAAAATGCCTCAACATATCTTACTATTACGAAGCCCTTGAACCCTAACATCTCGCCATAGTTATTCTGCAAGATGAAGTGCAGTTCCCATTTGCCTTGAGATTCAATATAAACAAAATCGACATATGGGTGGCACTTCCTGCTAGCCTTTGCTCGTCTATTTCAATGGCACTAGGTCCATTGTACAAAACCTGAAATGTTATAAAGTTTACGGACAGGAAATTACATTATTATGAAGTATTAATGCAAAGAATCTAATAAATAGACACATAATGTTACACAATTTTTAAAGCTCTGGCATGAATAAATCACAATAATAACAGGAAATTTCTTTAGACAGCTAATGAACTCGTCCAATCTTATAAACTGCTTAGAAGAAGCAATTTTATGTGTTTCCACCACCTATATTGCAGAAAAATACATTTATTATGAAATATTTACGCCAAATTTAAAATTGTAAATATATGGTTTTTCCTCAGAGTCGAAATACTCCGGTAGTTCCTATGACAGGGGTCATAGCACTTAGTACTGACTTTTAGACCAATGTCTTTAATGAAATCAAGAATGTGTCTAATTTTAGCGCCCTTCCGTCCTCTTTTATCAGCATGTTTGTCCTTTGCTCGATGATGATTTGGATATTGGTCATAAAAACTTTTAAATACATCATCGATAGTGAAGTAATATTGCCTAGACCACATATCAATCTTAATTCGTAATATATGATGTATCATTTCTACACAAGTTACTGTAGCAGTGTATGTGCACTGAACCCCAGTCCTTTGATTCAAATAGTGGACAAATATTTATCTAAAAAGTGGAACTTAAGAATTCATTTCCCCAAGTTACTTATAGCTTCTGTCAACTTTCCAAGTAACCTGTTAACAAGAAACAAATAACTACAAATCAGTTTCCCAACATGTTTTCTCCTAGATTTTAAACCAAATTAGGCATATGGTTAAACCATAAAAGTTAAAAACTCTGTCACTAGTAGAGTTAATTAAGGTACCTGAGTTGTACAAGTTAACCAGGGGCCAATAATTATCACATGCGTGTTCTTTTAACAATAATCATTAACGACTATAGCAATTAACAAATTGAATACAGGTTAGTTGTTATTGTCCACGGTTGTAATTAATCAACGAGAAGAACGACAGTTCCTCCAATGGTTATCACATGCGTGTTCTTTTAACAGTAATCATTAATAAATCGAATGCAGTCTAGTTGTTAGTGTCCACGGTTGTAGTATCAATGAGAACGGTGGTTCCTCCATTAGTTATAACATGCGTGTTCTTTTACACTAATAATTAACAAATACAGTAATTAACAAATCGAATGCATGTTACTTCTTACTGTACACGGTTGTAGTTGTCAACAAGAACCACGGTTGCTCCAATATTTATCACATGCGTGTTCTTTTAATAGTACTCATTAACAAATACAGTCATTACTGAATCGAATGTTAGTTACCTGTTACTGTCCACGGTTGTAGTTGTCAATGAGAAGAAAAGTGGTTCCTCCAATAGTTATCACATGCGTGTTCTTTTAACAATAACCACTAATTTTGGTGCCCCCGTCCTCTTTTATCAACATGTTTCTCCTTTGCTCAATGATGATTTGGATAGTGATTATAAAAACTATTAAATACATCATCGATATTGAAGTAATATCCCTTTAATTTCTGTAAAATATGAAAAACTCGAACACATTCTTGGTTTTCTCATATAATAAATTTATCGCTTTGCTCTATTATTTAAATGTTTGATGTTTAGGAACCATAAGATTGAATTTCAGACATACAGTAATTTATCTCTTTGATATTATTATTCCTCTGTTAATATTACCATAAAATTGATTACATGGGTTATGTAAGTTTTTTTTTAGATTTCGTTTTGTTTATTTACCTTCATGTATTCATACAAATTGTTATTCACAATTGTCTATTTTCTTTCGAGAGATTTACTTACTATGGTCAACTATATGGATTTTTTATCTTCATTGTGATCTCTCTCCGATTAAACATTCTTCTATTTCAAAAGCGACTATATCCTTCTTTATCGTAGCTAACCACGTTTTTTTGGCTACTCTCGTCCTTTCATTCTAGTTGTTTGATAAAATCTCATGTCGGCAAACTAGAGCATCCGCTGGTCGTCTAAGACCATGTCATAACGCCAGCAAGGTGACGAGATTTGAACTCCCTATGTGTGTTCTATTTTTGTTACCTACAACATATGAGCGTGGCCGATCGCTGTGACATGTTCACGGTGATCAATAAAAATTTTAAAACTTTTGCTGCGAGTCGGGGGGAGATCCGGCTTCCCTCCTTATGTCACCATGGTAATCTTGCTTTTCTAAGAGTACCCAATATGTGCAAATCGACTTTCCTTCCTTTGTCTCATTTTTTCTATCCACATATATCCGCAAATAAAATTTAACATTCTCATTTCAATGAATCATCTTCTACTCATGCACATGGAGAGATAACCTTGATCTGAGATCTATCTTCGAGTGGCTGCAAAACAAGTTCAACCTTATATCGACTTAAGCCTATCATGCCACCAGTACGCAATAACGAATAAAATGATGAAATAAATAGATTACCTGTGATCAAAGTAGTGTCTGGGTTCGCTTGCTCCGCCTCAATTACTAAAACTCTGCCCGATCGGGTCGCCTTAGCTTTGGGCATGTAGTGGATATGTGCCTCGGAGCCTTGCACTTGAAGCACACGTTTGCCTTTGCCAGGCATTTCCCGAAATGCCTGCGTTGGCACTCTGGATGCAACGGCCTATCATCTGACTGTGGTGCAGCAGGCCTTTGTGGTTGTTTCCCCTGCTGCTTCGACTGTCTGGGTGGACCTGTATATGGCCTCTGTTAGAGAGCTAAATAGGCCTAAGCCCAAGATAACAAATGTATATGTTAGAAGCCAAGGCCCAAGTAGGAAGGGGAACGGTATAAGTAGTGAGTAGCGGGAGGAAAGGGGTAGACAAGTAGTTGATAGCAGTTAACATCTATCTAGTCTAGAGGACAGGAAAGGGTCCTGGGTTAGTATCACTGTCTCTGTAATTCATCTCGATTTCTCTGAATTCTTCAATAAACGATCATACTTTCTATTCAATTGTGTTGTTTTCGCGCTAGTTACGAGTAATATCGTAACAAATTGGTCCGACTCTGCCGGTTCGAAAACAGTGCGGAGGTGATCAGGAGGAGATGGCATCGACGCGGTCGGAATCGAAAGTGGAGGCTTTGGAGAAGGCGATGAGCGTCGTTCAGGAAAACATCAGTACTATAACGAAAGCGCTCGCAACTTTAGCGGAATCGCAAGCGCGAATAGAAGCGAATATAGAAGCGAATCAACTGAGAGTAGAACAGGGGGTCAATAACGTGCGAGGTCACACGAGGATAGGCGGAATAAATGTTGAGCATGACGAGGAGGAAGAAGAGACTCAAGGATCGTACAGGGACTCACGCCTGGGGACTGAAGATGAGTTGCGCCATGCATTGAAAAGAATTGAGATCCCAGGATTTGATGGAGTGGATCCCAAAGGGTGGCTAGGGCGAGCTGAACAGTATTTTGAGTTGTATAACACACCGGTGGCCCAACGTCTGAGATTAGCTCATATACATATGGACGGTCCCGCTTATCATTGGTTCCAGTGGCTTCGGTCAAAGATACCTGACATGTCGTGGGGGAGATTTGCAGAGGAATTGATTAGGAGATATGGTGGGAGGAGGCAGTCAAATCCGTTTTTCATGTTAGCATCTCTAAAACAGGGCAGCCAAACACTTGAGGCGTACATCGAGCAATTTGAAGTGTTTCTAGCGCAGGTGTGAGACCTACCAGAAGATCAATGTTTGGGGTATTTTTTAAGTGGATTGCGAGAGGAGATTAGCAGAAGGATCGGTATTCATGAGCCCAGAACAATTATGCGAGCCATGGATCTTGCACGAGTTATAGATGAAGAGATCAATGGCTACTGGGGGTACTACCGATCAGGCCAAACGATGTGGCAGTCAGGAAGAGGCTATCGATCAACAAATGAGAATGAGAAAATTGAACAAGATGGGTGGGAGTACTTGGGACAGGAGTCGTAGCCAGCCACTCAGCAATATAACGAATCGGCGAGAACAACAGGGTTATACACAGGAACGGAAGACATCCATTAATTCTTCAGGTGGGGATCAGAAATCAGAAGGGGGCAGTGTCACGGGTGGACAACAATCAAGAAAAACTGAGGCAAAGAAAGAGGCCAGAATAGTATCACCGCAAGAGTTTCAGAGACGAAAGGAAAAAGGTCTGTGTCTGTGCTTTCGTTGTGGAGAAGCATATTCACCCCTACAAAAATGTGCATTTAAGCTATTGCAGGTGGCGCTGGTAGAAAATGAACAGGACAATGAGGAGGAAACAGAAGTGATAGGGGAATTGGAAGGCGAAATAGAAGGGGGAGGTAAAGATTATGGAACAGTGGAACTTCCGTTGTTTTCGATCAGTGGAGTGACACAACCACAAACCATGAAGATGAGAGGCAGGATTAATAATGAAGAAGTGATAGTTATGGTGGATAGCGGGGCTAGCCATAACTTTGTCTTTCGCAAACTGGTACAAAAAATGGGCTTAGACATTGATGAGACTATAAGATTTGGGGTGTGTCTTGGGGACGGAACCAAGGTACGGTGTCAAGGGATATGCCACGGCTTGATAGTCCAATTGGTCTCATACACAGTGACAATAGTAGGACATTTATTCGAACTAGGAGGAGTAGATGTAATCCTGGGCATCGAATGGTTGATGACACTAGGCGAAGTTTTGGTAGACTGGAACAAAATGGATATGCGATTCCGGTCAGGAGGAAATATAATAGAACTGAAGGGAGACCCAACGTTGCATCGCACAATGTTGTCCTTCAAGTCAATATGCAAAGTAACAGAGATTGAGTTTTCGGCAACATTATTTACAATGGAAGGGAGTACAGACAGGAAGGATGTGGAAGAGCAAAGGGAATGGCCCAAAGAAATACAGGAAGTCTTAGACAAATTCAAGCTGATATTTGACATCCCATTGGAATTACCCCCGAACAGAAACCAGGATCATGATATCAATATTAAAGAAGGCCAGGGACCGGTACAAGTCAGGCCATTCGGTACACGCATAGGCAGAAAAATGAAATTGAGAAACTGGTTGTAGAGATGCTGTCAGCAGGGGTGATTCAACCAAGTACCAGTCCATACTCTAGCCCAGTTATATTGGTGAAAAAGGACGGTAGCTAGAGATTCTGTGTCGACTACCTAGCCCTTAATGAAGTTACGGTGGCAGACAAGTATCCTATTCCAGTAGTAGAGGAGCTGCTAGATGAGTTGTATGGATCAGTGTGGTTCTCAAAACTGGATTTACGATCAGGATACCATCAGATAAGAGTGAGGTCGGAGGACATTGAGAAGACAGCATTTAGGACTCATTTGGGCCACTATGAGTTCCTAGTAATGCCGTTCGGATTAAAAAACGCACCAGCTACGTTCCAGGCCACAATGAATTATATCTTGCGTCCGCATTTGAGGAAATTTGTGTTGGTGTTCTTCGACGACATATTAATATTCAGTAGGACATTGGAGGAGCACACTACTCATCTTCAGTTGATATTGGAGATCTTGAGAGACAATCAGCTGTTTGTAAATAAAAAGAAGTGCGGGTTTGGGCTAAAGGAGATCGAGTATTTGGGACATGTGGTATCGGGTGCGGGAGTAGCAGTGGACAGAAAGAAAGTGGAGTGTGTAGCAGCATGGCCGACACCATGTAATATTAAAGGTCTGAGGGGATTCTTAGGGTTGTCCGGGTACTATCCGAAATTCATAAGAGATTACGGAAAAATAGAAAAACCACTCACTGACTTGTTAAAAAAGGGTAGCTTTGCTTGGTCTAGGGAAGCAGAAACAGCATTCGAAGAGTTAAAAAAGAGCCTGACTACAGCTCCTGTATTGAAACTGCCCAACTTCGAGGAAGAATTTGTGGTGGAGTGTGATGCATCAGGGCGATGGATTGGTGATATACTAGCTCAAGGGGGACATCCGATAGTTTTTTTTAGTAAAGCACTGGGAGAGAGAGCACTCAGCAGATCAACATACGAAAAAGAATTGATGGCGCTAGTGTTAGCTGTTAGGCATTGGAGACCGTATCTGTTGGGTCGCAAGTTTGTGGTCCTGACGGATCACAAGGCTTTAAAAGAGCTGCTCCATCAGAAAATCACAACACCCGACCAACAGAATTGGATAGCTAAATTAATGGGATATGAGTTCCAAATCAGATACAAAGCTGGATGTCTCAATGGAGGGGCAGACGCGCTATCTAGATGTGAAGATACGAATCTGGGCAGTATTTCTGTGCCTCAGTGGCAGGATATTGAGGAGGTGAAAGCAGCCGTGAGAATGGACCCTGCATTGCAAAAGATTGTATCTAAACTTGACAGTGGAGAGTTAACTAACTCTCCATACACTATGTCTCGGGGGTTGTTATTGTACAAGACTAAAGTAGTGTTACCATCCCATTCAAGTTGGATTATCAAGATTATGGAAGAAGGCCACAGTACCACAGAAGGAGGACACGCAGGTGCATTCAGAACATTGACGAGAATTGCTAACAGTTTCTATTGGAAAGGGATGAAGAGGGATGTGTATCAATTTGTGGCTGAGTGTACAGTATGTCAGAGGCATAAATATCAAAAGATGAAGCATGCTGGGTTACTACAACCACTGACAATCCCAGAGCAAATTTGGGAGGACATTTCGATGGATTTCATTTCAGGGCTTCCAAAATCACGAGGGTTTGAGGTGTTGCTGGTGGTGGTTGACATGTTATCGAAATACAGCCATTTTATTCTGTTGAAACATCCTTATACGGCTCAAAGTGTTGCTGATAAATTTGTCAAAGGCATCGTGCGGCTACATGGCATTCCTCGATCAATAGTCAGTGACAGGGATTCAATCTTTATGAGTGGGTTTTGGAAGGAGATTTTTAGACTACAGGTAACAACACTTGCTATGAGCTCAGCCTACCATCCGGAATCGGATGGACAAACGGAGGTCTTGAACCGGTGTATAGAAACATACTTAAGATGTTTCGTGTCTGAACAGCCTAAATCTTGGAGCTTGTGGGTACACTGGGCAGAGTATTGGTATAACACAGCATACCAATCAGCTGTCAGTATGACACTATGACACCTTTCGAGGCTGTATATGGGCGCAAACCACCTGTGGTTGCGCGATTTCTGCCAGCAGTATGTAGCGGCAGTAGCTCGGGAGTTACTGGATAGGGACGAGGTGTAAAGACAGCTAAAATATAACTTACAACGAGCTCAACAACGCATGATTAAACAGACTAATGCCCATCGGCGGGATGTGGGTTATGAAGTAGGAGATAAAGTCTTCCTGAAGTTGAGACCGCATAGACAACAATCGGTGTGTTCAAGGGTCTTTCAGAAGTTAGCACCGAGATATTTTGGTCCATTCACAGTGATCAGGAAGGTAGGTAAGGTTGCCTACAAGTTACAGCTGTCGGAAGGGTCTCGCATTCATCCAGTGTTCCATGTTTCTCAACTCAAGAAAGCAGTCGGACAACATGAACAGATACAGGACTTACCAGTGGGATTAGAACAAGAATTGTCGTTCAACTATGAGCCCCTCCAAGTGATATCCCACAGATTGAAGAAGATCGCAGGAATGATGGTACTGCAAGTTCTTGTACAATGGAAGAATAAACCAGCAGAAGAGGCCACATGGGAGGATGCTGCGGATTTCCAAGCCCAATTTCCACAAGCCAGCCTCGAGGACAAGGCTGCTTCGAATGGGGAGGATATTGTTAGAGAGCTAAATAGGCCTAAGCCCAAGATAACAAATGTATATGTTAGAAGGTCCAAGGCCCAAGTAGGAAGGGGAACGGTATAAGTAGTGAGTAACGGGAGGAAAGGGGTAGACAAGTAGTTGATAGCAGTTAACATCTAGCTAGTCTAGAGGACAGGAAAGGGTCCTGGGTTAGTATCACTGTCTCTGTAATTCATCTCGATTTCTCTGAATTCTTCAATAAACGATCATACTTTCTATTCAATTGTGTTGCTTTCGCGCTAGTTACGAGTAATATCGTAACAGCCTCATACCCTGCTAATGCGCTGACCGTAGCGGTCTCTTCTTCTGTACGTCATGCTCCATCTCCCGGGGCTCCCTCTCCTAGCATGGAGAGCTCATGTGATTACGATGGGATAATCAGTTAACCAAGTAAATTCATGTAAGCCCATTAGAAGATATTGGATAAATTGGAAAATAATAGCTGAGACTTTCAGACCAGCTGCATACGAGTAAGCATAGTAAGTTTGAGCTGAAGGATTATCACAGCAGCCTAAAGAAAAAAATATAAAGGTATCAGCTCAGCTTGGGATCAGTTTAGTTGTAGACATAAGGATCAGATCAGCTGCAAATGTAAGGATCGGATCAGTTGCGGACTTGAAGATCAAACAAGATAAAGAGCGGGAACTAATACAAACATACAGCTTGGATAAGCTCATCATCACAGTTGAAGAACGGAATAAAATGGATACAAAATAGAGCTCAGATGAGTGCGTCGGTATAGTTCAAACCAAGGCAACAAATCAAGTACAACGAAATAGCTCAGAGTTACAAGACATCAAATCAGCGCTTCAAGTTTTTGTCAGGAAATCATCTCTAATTGACTTTTAGGATATTAAAGTCGTTGGTTTAAAGACTTATCAACTACGACAAAAATATCAGGACGTCGAAAAGAATGACTCAGCCTATGTTATTTGTATGAAGTTTAAAGGGCGATGAACATTTAATGCTAATACTTTTCCTAGAAAAATATAAAGAAAGAATAAATGCTCGTGTAGAACTCTGGAAGAGCTATAAGGAGAAGCACTGTTGTCAGTACCGGTCGAATTTATTAATGTTAAGCTAGAAGACTATAAAAGGCTGAAGGATTTGAATCAAAAAGAACGAAGATGAAAAACGAGAAAATGATCAAGAAAGCTATACTATTCAAGAACACAAACAAGCATCAAATTATCCTCATAGGAGCCTTTTTACAAAAACGTGTTTCCTGCTCACTCATATCGATATATCGATTTTAAGGATCAATATAGAGCATATGAACTTGCTTTATTCATTTAAAGCAAGCTTGTAGTATCTCTTATTATTGGATCAAACCCAATAAAGTAATCATGAGTACTATGATTGTTGGGATTAAGAATCAAGCGTTTGCTGGATGTTCAATATAAGTTAGAGCAGCCAGGTAATGTATTACTCAACAGGCAAAATAGTTAATATTTTTTTGTATAGTTAATTGATCCAAAATGTTTCAAGGGCAAATCACAAACCCTATCTGAAAATAAAAACTTGTTTCTTGTTGGTATATGCTATCAATTATCGATTGCAAGGAAACTAAATTATGTCAAATGTTGGTTTTAACTTCTTTATTGGACATGCATACGGTGATATGATGAAATTTGTGCGACCAGAAAAGTGGCTTCACATAGAAATGATGGTTTTATATTTTGAGTTAATCAAATTTAGAAAAGAATTTATTAAATTGTGGAAGAGAGAATGATAATGAAACTGCTGCAAAAAATGAATAAAATCAAACATCGCAAGTATGTTTGACACCAACATGAAGAGACCATATTCATTTTAGAAGGATCATATATGACAAAGGAAATAACACTTGTGTATATATTAACCTATTTTAGGATTGACGAGTTGATGATGCAAAATGATGTATGAGGAAGTTGGGATCTTGGTTGTATCTTCTATTCCCTAAATAAAATTATATTTTCATCACATTAACTTTTTGCACTTGATACTGGTTCCAAAATATCTGTCACACTTATGTGTACCCACATGATAAGACTTCAAAGAGCCTTTTCTTGTATCTCATCAGTTCATAGATTAGTTTTGCAACAAGCCGGGTAAAAACACAAATGCAAGGCATCTAAGGAAAGATGATGAAATATATCGAACTATTTTTGCATTTCAATTGTGAGGTTCTAATATGATCATAATGATTGTCCATAACAACTGGAATGCTATTATTTTTTCAATTTCAATTTCCTCTTGCCAAATTATAAATTTAATTGGTAATTCGAGCATTATGTGATCAAACATATTATGATCATTATGTTGTTTCGTTGAGGAAAATGCTTCTACATTTTATTCACAACATTCCTTTTAGTCATTGGTTGTATGTACCCCTATGGCAAATGAAAATCTCACAATAAATCACTTGTATATAGTACTAAAAACCTTGTAGCAACGTGCGCACCTAAAAATTTATGCGTGCATATGTATTTATCTATGTATGCTTCGTGTTTGACGTTGTATTTTCTTGACATCATTCACATGGACGTACTCGTGTTTTCCTTTTTTCAGAGAAATCATATTTATCCATATGTGCCCTTATTTAGTTATGTTTCTTTATATTTGTAATGTTCCGAATATAGCTACCAAATAAGAAGGTTTTTTTTTGTACTTTGCCAAAAAATAGTTGGATATGTGTGAATAGGAGTTAGACTAAATTGCGTTATGATGCCAACTTTTTGTAGTGTTTCGGGTGATGGGGGAAAATTTGTTGCAAGTCCTTCATATGGTCATGATTTCTGCCTATGTACTCCCTGTTGTTCAATTCTTCAGATCTTTTTTTCTGTTTGCTTATAAGAAACACAAAATTCGTAAAGAGAATTTCCTGCAAATTATTGCACCTTCAGATTATTGTGACCCTCAATTTTTTATTCATGTGTTGGATCAAACATATTGGATCCGTTGATTGGTGGAATGATCTCCATTATTGAATGTAAAAGACTACACTTTGTTTTTAATTTGTCAACAGATGTGTGATGACTATATGGACCCTTGTCTGTATGAGAAGTGCGGAATGATGACAGGACTGTATTTCGGCAGCTTTGAATGGGTCAGCAAATATGGGATGTTGGCCATAGACGTCTACAATGAGAAAGAAGTCAGGCTTACTATTTAGTCTTTTTGTACCCTTGACTTGTAGAGAGCTTCCTAATTTTTTTCTGCATTTTTTGCAGCAGCAAAAGAAGTTTGATCTTATAAAGGTTGAGAAGCTCTACGAGATTTCATGTTAATATTATAGCACGACTTTCTGGGATAGGAATGGTAAAAGTGACGAGTGTCGTCTATTCCGAGCCCTTGTTTGCTTATGGGTGACGCTGAGGAAATCATTGAGGGTTGAGGTATTGTCTTGTTAGACTAAATGCACCCCTCTTTATGTTGCTACTTGAATTCAGGATGTCTCTGTTCCTAGTTTATGTGATTGTCATTGCCTGGTGTTTCTGGATGGAGTTGTCATGGAAAAAAAATTGTATTTCCGATCTTGGATGTCAACTTGAGTATAGATTGGCACGACGGGCATGCTAACCAATCCAAACTCACTTGATCGAGATAGATCACTTGATCGAGATAGATCTCTCAGTTTGCACATGATTAAGTTTGGATAAGTTCTGTCTTTGAAACTATGGGTTGCTTTATTGTCTCGTTTGTACGACTCTGTCAATTTTTCTTTTATCTATTTCAATCTGCTGTAGCTGTAAGATAGGAACGGGAATAGATAACATCGAAGGCAGCGCAGAGGTATTGTGTGCTGGTCCTTGGGTTGTGGATGTAGGCCATCAAATGAAGTTTGATGCTTTTGACAAGGTATATCCCTTTCGACGTCCGGCCGGTGCCGTGTGATGTAAGAGTTAGTGAGGCTCTAGAGAAGCATGAGTGAAACCTTACACACGAAACAAACTGCAAAGGCGTGAGACAAATTTTGGATCTTAAATTATATTTTCGTCTGAGGACTGTACTATATCTTCAACGTCATACCTTATGTCATTGTTTATTTATTCATCTTTTGATATAAGAAGTTTGGAAGTTGAATTTTTGCTACATTTCATCAGGGTGACAATGAATCCGATTCTTCCGGTGAGATGGATGATGAAGATTTTCAAAGTTGGCTGGAAGAGATATCCACCTAAAGAAATGGTACGTTTATATTTATCTGGATGAAACTTTTTCTCATTGTTGTATTTTATTTGGTTATTTTTTTTGGGCGTCTCATCTCCTGAGTTGGAAGGTGCTGTGACTTGTGTGTGGATGCAACAGATGGAGCAAGTTCAGATTCTGAAGAAGTTCAGGCGGAAATCATCACGGGTGGTAGAATTCCTTGAGTTCCTTGAAGTCTAGCATGTGTTGAGTCGTGGGAGACAGCTCTTATGTTTTACACAAATAATGTTACTGTATATTTCGGGATATTTAGGTACTTTTTACGTGCTATTAATTGACTTAAGTTCTGGGTGACAATTGAAGACTTACATGTTAAATATTCAGTATTCTTATAGTTATTTTAAATTTAGTCTTTGTATTACGACAGATGAAATATTTTCGTTATCTACATGACTATTGACATAGTTGGTAAAGGCGATCATATATTGTCATCTTTGTGGAATAATGGGCATATTATTATTCATGAACTTATAAGTCGGGTGGTAAGTGACAATATTATTGTTTAGTATTTTATATTATATATTTGACTTGTGTTTCTAGGATTCCACCACACGTTTGAGGCCTGATATGGAAAATCAGTAACGGGTGGGTCTAGAAAATTTTGAAATCCCTTAACAAATGGGGATAGCCTCGAAATCATCGCGGTAATATATCTATATATATATATAACAAAAATAACATTATTATCATTATTTAATAAATATTTAGATGAATAAAAAACTTTTAAAACTTAAATGATAATTTATTAATAACTATTATTATTTGACAACTTATAAATGTATTGTTATTTATATAATAATAATATGTAACAGTAAATAATACATATTATTTGACATATTAGAAGTGAGTATATTGAATGAAATGTGTATGGGTGAGAGAATGACTGGATGAGTGACATCCTGGGAAGGTCTCATGCATCAAGCTGTTTACGTTGCGTCGTTTGATCTGGTTGGTCAGGTGGACTATAAAAGTGATGTCAGATCTTAACGGTTAATTCTATCTTGCCGGAGATAGGGCCTGCGATAGGAAAATTGTAAGGCTAATCTCTAAGTAAAATGAGACAGCATCAGCATTAGACACGCACCTTCCTAGACTCTGCGCTGTCACATTATAAGGAAATAAAGTTAACATTGGCTAACAACTATATCTTTTTTTGGCCTAGTGATAAGCGTTTTACCTAACAATTGGTATTAGAGCGAGATCAGGGTTTTGAGTTTCCCAATAAGCATTTTAAGCATTTCTTGGAGGGATTGTTGTGTTAAGCGTGCATGAGTCAGAGAACTAATGGGATGAATGATCTCCTGGGAAGGTCTCGTACGTCAAACTGCTGATGTTGCATCACTTGATCTGATTGGCCATGTGAGTTGTAAAAGCGATGTCAGATTTTAACAGATAATACTATCTCTGCTGGGGATAGGCCGACGGTAGGGAAATAGTAAGACTGATCTCTATGGAAAATGAGACAGTACCAACAGTTAGACACACTCCTTGGACTCATGGGCCTAACAGCATGACTCTAACGCACATAATTGGTGCACTCTGCGCTGCCACATTATAAGAAAATAAAGTTGCTCATTGGTTAACAACTATAGATTTTTGGCCTATAGATAAGCTTTTGATCCTAACAAAATATGTAATAATGTTATAGAATAATAAATAACATATATTTTATTTGATATATTAAATATGGGGATGAGAATCCCCGTTCTTGAGTCAATCCCCACGGGAATGTGGATGGGGATCCATGTTCAGGACGGGGATGATAATGGTAAAACCGTTCTCACCCCGCCACATTGCCATCACCATGTGTTTCACTCCATTTCCATTATTTAATGTTAACTAAATTAATCAACTGAATAATATTTTTAGCATATGCCAAAATGTTTCATAAACCGTAGCTCTTTTTGATGAGGTAAGTGTGTGATAGTTTTCTATATACATATTTGGTAGGGTGGATGATAATTTTATGCCAGTACATCGTGCATTAGGTTACTACTCTGGGGTTTGCTAAAGGTGTGTAAGAATGAATACACATATAAAGAGAATTATTATTTTAATTCGTTTTTTGGATGACGTGATAATCTTGTGCCACTATCCTTTAGAATGGATGGACCCCGTTCTATACTGTAGATTCTTTGTCGCATACTTTTTTGTGGCATTGGAATCACTTTGTGTTAGTTATCTTAATAACACTTTAAAACTAATTGGAAAAGTTGACTCGATTGATATATGTAATCATTGAATTCAGTCAATTCACTGTTAAACATATAAAACCATAGGAAGAATATATGAAATTGGTGTTGTTTCTTAATAATTAACCTCGTGAAAGTAAATAATATTTTATTTCAATTTGTCTTACTAGAATTGCATAGACACGATGAATATAATTCAGTAATTATGTCAATCTCAATGGAACCACAATTCTAAAATACTAAACTTTTGTTAGATTCGAAGTAAAACGATCATGAGCGAAACCAAAATCTTAAATTGGATTGCAGTTTTCTATCTTTTTAAAAGAAAAATTGAGAGGAACCTACGTGCAAGAACGCATGTCTATTACCTGCGACATATATCGCGCGCTTAAGAGAAAATTCCAGTCAAGCAGCCAATTCTGTTGTTTGAGCTAGAAAGATGTTCCAGCTCTTGTCTGGAAACTTTAACTCACAGATTCCAGGTACTGGTATGATTGGAGTGTGAAATTTACTAGCTCGTGGACGAAACGATGCTGATGACCTTTTATCTTTGAGAATCTAGTTATCTTGTTGTAATAATTCGACCAGCTCAATAGCAACGTTATAGGATTTGTTCCTTGATTTTATATAGTACGATACATTTGTTGTAAATGCTATATATAAGGCAAAACCTCTTCTTGTTTGTTTTTTCTTCTTTTTGCAATTTAATGCAGTGAATTATAACTTTTTGATTGGTTTCAGGAACCCAATGATGGCTGGTGTGGTTGCAGCTTTCTCAATAACTGAACCGGAGAACTAAATAAAATTAATAATTTACATGAAATTTATTAACAAAAATTTGTGTATTATGTTTCATAGACATGTAGCATAATCATATAATACTACAATTAAATATTTTAATAAAATAAGATACAAATATATACAACTACAAAAGGTCATTTAAGTGCAGTCAAGAGAAATCATTAATACTATGTTTATTCTACGAGATTTCTCATCAAACTCATCTCTTACAGATTCAATATCCACTGAGTTAGCAAGCTCTCTGTCACACACCGTCAATTTTCATACGCAGTTCCGAATCTCCTAAGTATGGTGCAACATGGAGGCTTCAACGCATCTAGAATATTCTTCACTCTTCCACACAACTATAGAATAATATTGGAGGCCTTGTATATAGTAGAAGGATCTAGACTTGTGTAGAGTTGTAGGAACATTCTGGAGAGTGAATCTCCACCATTAGATCAAGTAGATCTTAGTTATTCATTGTTGAAGCCACTATTATATAAAGGGGTGTCATCCTCATTTGTACATCTTCAAACTTGAGAATACAATCTCTACTTTCTCACTCTAAAGTTCTTAGCATTCTCCAAGTGTCCCTTTCCTTGCCATAAGCAACACTAAGGTTGCTTTGCTAGTACAACGCAGGGGCGGAGTCAAGGAGCAAAGGCCGCACGGGATCTTAGAAGGGCTAAGTCCGTGACATCTCGCTCACTATAAATAACCATGCAATCTGTCAAAAAATCATTATCCATCTTATTGCGAAGAGTCGTCTTAACAAGATTCATAGCTGAAAATGTTATTTTCACCTTTTGAGACACGCAAAGAAGGGCCACATGTGTCATCTTTTGAGATGTCCGAATACTTACGTTTGCATCTCACCTTTCATCATCAGTCGCACAACATAATTATCATGAAAATATAATATATCAAAATGAAAAGAAAAGAATAGCTTTAGTCAAATACATACAGGATCGGTCTTGCCCCCTTTAATAGGCTCCCAAAACCCCAGGAAATATGCATCAACATATCTTACTACTATGAAGTTCTTGAACCCTAATATCTCGCCATAGTTATTCTGCAAGATGAAGTGCAGTTCTCATTTGCCTTGAGATTCAATATAAACAAAACCAACGATAACAACTAGGTGACACTTCCTGCTAGCCTTTGCCTCGTCTATTTCAATGGCACTAGGTTTATCGTACAAAACCTGAAATATTAAAAAACTTTAATAAATTACAATTACAGACAAGAAATTACATTATCATTAAGTATTAATGTTACACAAAATTTAAAGCTCTGGCATGAATAAATCACGGTAATAACCGGAAATGTTTTTAGACAGTTAATGACCTCGTCCAATCATATAAACTGCTTATAAGAAACAATTTTATGTCCAATCGTATAAACTGTTTATAAGAAGCAATTTTATGTCAAAGAATACAATGTCTTTCATGAAATCATGATGATTTTTGGACACCTCGATTCGGTCCAGCTTAGTTCGTTAGCTTTGAGAGTGGAGCCATATCTTCTGTCAAGGTTCATTGGGGATGAACCAGTTCGAGCATATGATATGATTGTTATCGACTCTTTGATTCCTGATATCCTAAGATCTTGTACCTATATGTGCATTGAATTCATACATGACATAATTGAAATTCTATGTCTTATATTGTGATTTTCTTGATGTCTCGCACTCGGATTACTGACCCGGATAGGGGCTGTTGTGCCTTTTGTGTGTGGACATGATAGGTAGCACATGTGGTTTGACTTCAGGCGCTAGAAATGAGGCGTCAAGTACTAGCTCCTTGAGAGTGGGCTCATCTGCTTTTTGTACATATTTTTATCGTTTTATCCAAGATAATATATGTATATAATATGAAATTTGTTTTGGTATTGGGGAATACCATGAATAGTTTTAGTATGTATTTTTCAAGCCTCGTCGGCTCAATGATATTTTGTTGATACTTTTGTTGCACTAGATTATAGTGCTATGTTTGTTGAGAATATATGCGAGTTATTTGAGTATTTGATCTTTCTGATATGTTCTATTTATAGGAAGGTCATACGAAAAATTTTATAGGTCCAAATATGAAATTTTAACTCGCTTTTTTGTTGTTTATTAAGTAATCATAATCACATATTAATAAAGTATTATTAGGATAAACGACCCTCATACCAAGGCAAATGAAATCTCACAATAAATAAATATTACAGATAATATTTATTCCTGTTCGTGCCCCTTATATATTTAGATTTTTTTATATTCGGTGTTTCGATCTAGCTACCAAATAAATGGTTGTTTTGAACTTTGGAAAAAAATAGTTGGAAATATGTGAATAAAAGGAATTAAACTAAATTGCATTATGATGCTAATTTTTGCAGTGTTTCGGGTGATGGGGAAAAAGTCATGATCGGATCTTCATATTCGATCCTTTGATTGGTGTTCTAATTTCCATTATTGAGTAAAAGATTGCATTTATTAATTTTTTGTATGGATTAACACTAAACTATAATGTATATTTTGTGGTAATAAACTGTCTCTAGTTGGTTATTATGTAAATATCACTTTAAAATCAAATGGCAAATTTACTGCGATTGATATGTATGCAAATTGCAACTAATCATCCAATTGTTGATATATAAAATCATTTGGATAATATGTGACATTGGTTTGTAGCTAAATAGTTAACATCGTGATGGTAAAGAGTACACTAACTTTTCTTTATATTATTATTACACGGACACAATGAAGATAATAGAGTGATTTATCAATCTTGAAGGCACTTTATGTAATGATGTCAATGAATTAATAAAAACATGCAGTAAATTGGAAAATTTAATTTATATAAAATGAAACTCAACCCATATGTTTTATAATAGTTGTACCATCAAGTATGATAGTTAAATGACTAAATCACTACGTTCTTTTTAATTAGTTCACATATTTTCTCCCAAATATATTCAATTGAATAATTATTTTTAAAGACTTTTGTAAAGTTTAAACAATCATATATATTCAAAAGTTTTTTTTATAGACTCCATATATGTTAAAAACTTATATTCAAAATTTCTATACAAATCTTTTAAGTCCATAATTTTTTACTAATAAAAAAGTCATAAAACCATCGTTAAAAGTGACACTAAGACAAGATTCTGCCAATCAAGTAGCTGAATCTGGCACGCGCTCGCCACACTCCCCTCTTCCAAATTTCCTTGAACAAATTATTTTTTTTATTCTGTGAAATTCGACTCTTTTTCTTGCATGATTTTTGTACAGAGGATTGTCCTCTTCGATCGAGAGAAAATTGAAGCTTGAGTTGAATTTCCAAAGATTGTTCTGCAGCATCCATTTCTGACGGACCGATTTCGTGCGTTCGTTTCCTTTTATTTCACTTTGTTGCATCGTTATGTGGTGATTCTACTTCTTCTTCTTTTTTCGTTTTTTTTTTGAATTGTGGAATCTTTGTACAAAAATGATGTGCCTTTCATGTTCTTTGATTATATATCTGAGTGCTGTGAAGAATGTTGTGTGTTTGTGGTGAACGGACACGAAATCTTAGTGGAATTAATTTTTTGTGGTGTTGTTCTGTTGTTTGCCTGCCTGATTGTATGTATGCACCTTGTAGGCAGTTGAAATGTGTTAGGAAACTTTTAGCTCACATGAACAGATTCCTGGTTACTTGTATGATTGTTGTAGCTCGCGAAGCAAATGATGTTAATGATCTGTTTTTATCTTTTAGAACCTAGTAACCTTGGTGTAATTTGACCAGCCCAAAACCTACTTTCTAGGATTTATTCCTTGATACTATCCGGTCACCTTAATTTTGGTGTTAATGTTGTATACAACGCAAAACCTCGTCTTCTTCTTCTTTTTGTGCAATTTAAAACAGTAAATTAAGTTACTTCTGTTTTTAGTTTCAGGAACTCATGACGGCTGGAGTAATGGCAACTTTCTCAATAACTGAACAGGCATCGCTTATAAGTCAGGTTGGTGTCGGCTCTCCCCTGATGCAGGAAATGACTTTTTTTTCATTGATTTGGATATGCATTTACTTAGCTCGAGGTTTATATTCCTTTTTTTTCCGCAAAAAGTTTTCATCTTGTGTATTTTGTGAAGGGGACTCGAGCATTGAGAGGGATTTAAGATAGCCCGTCAACAAAATGTGTATTAGCTAAAGGTTTCCTTCCAACATTTTTTTTAAAAAAAGTGTTGTAGATGAGTTAGCATTAACCCTTGGTTGAAAATGATTAATGAAACAAAATTATGGTGATAGTTATTGGTAAGAGCTTCCTGGCCAGTATCTTATTGCTCTGTTATTGTAGCTTCACCTGTGTCCATAGGTGTTGACTTGTTCTTGAAGTACGATGACTACTGATGTGTGTTATTTAGATAGATTGAATGAGTGTAATGACCATAATTTTCTAAATGTGAAGAACGTTACTTATTCGCAGTGGTTGGATGACGGTTGTTGATTATGTACTCTTATTTGCATCAGATTCAAGTACTCATCTTCCTATGAGCTCCCCAAATTCTTAATCTTTACTTAAATCAGTGCAATGCAATTATTTTCTTCACTTAGCATTATCTTTTACTTGTGCCTGAGAGAAATGTTTTCTTCGTCCATGTAGACCGGTATATCAGATTTCGTATATCCCAAGTCATATGGAAAGTTAGCAGTCCCTCCATGCAAGTCCAGCAATAAACTAACAGCTTGTAGATATAACACATTGCTGTTTCAAAGGCGAGGAGGGAGACTCGTGCTAAGAACTGTTGCCCATGGCATGACACATGACAATGCTGAGAACTACCGCTCTCATCAATCAACTGATGATCCATTGTTCATCTGTCCTGAAGAAGATGATGGCAATTCTAAAAAGCCAGGAAATGATGATTCAGTGTTTATATGTGCCAAGAATGATGGCAATTCCAAGAGGCCACGAAAGGACTCACAGGTGAACCCGATTCTCGAAATGCAACCAACTGCTGTGAAACCGGTGAACCAAGCTAGTCTTCTTGACAAGCTGAAAGCTATTCAGCTGCATATTCTAGCTATGGAGCAGTGGAATGCCTCCAGGCTCAAAATGTGCCACCGGTATGTAACATGCCTGAAACATACTTATAATGAGTATTTCTGGGCTTGAAACTTTCTTCTGCAATTATATTCGTTTTGTCCTTGTATGAAACATGGCACTGTGATCCAGACATTTCTACAGTACAATCTTCATCAAGATATTTGTTTTCCTGTGTTTGGTTGCTTTTGAGTTTTCTGGTTTGGGGATTTGAATTTTGTATATAAATAAATGTTCTACTTTTAGTTTCACAAATTCCACAAGGAACTAACATTGTTTCCTCTTATTGGCAGCAACTATGCAGCGAGTGCTACCAACATGATACACTTTATGGCTCTTAAAGGCTTAGATGTGGAACAGACTAAAAAAGAGCTTTCTTCCATAGGACTTTCAGATTTAGAGGACATAGATCCATATGTTCTTTCGAGCCTTTCTGCATGCATTCAGATGCTTGTCTGCTCGACATCGGATTCCTTGCATATCATGGAAGGTTCTGTTGTGGAGCTTCCTATTCACAAGAGCATGGAATTTCAAACCGAGAACCTCTCAAGGACTACAATGATGAAAATGGCATCTTCTAACCAGGATCTATTGCTTGGAACTCTTCAGGCAACTAGAATGACTCATATCATGGTAACGGTAGGCCAGGAGGTAGTGGAAAATGACACACTTGTAGCCGATCTCATCAATTCAGGAACCAGCATTTTTCGTATCAACTGTGCGCATGGAAACCCTCAAATATGGAGTAAGATCATTAGCATGGTAAAGAGAAGTTCTCAACTTCTGGAGAAACCTTGTCGGGTCCTAATGGACTTGGCTGGACCAAAGTTAAGAACTGGGACACTTAAGGCTGGTCCAGGTGTGGTGAAAATATCTCCCAAAAGGAATGTTGTTGGTGATGTCCTACGTCCATCCCAAGTTTGGCTTTCACCGCAAGGAGCAGGACCGCCACCACCTCATCTATCACCTGATGTTATTATCCACGTGGATGGCCAAGAATTTCTCAGTAAATTGGAGATTGATGACTCTATAAGTTTTTCTGATGCCCGAGGAAAGCGTAGGAGTCTCAGGATTGTAAGCAAGTGTCCTATTTTTTCTGGTGTTGGGTTCATGACTGAGTGCGGCAAGACTGCATATGTTGAATCTGGAACAGCATTGTATGCTAAGAAGAAACGGCGCAAATCCTCCATTGGTTTTGTGGTGGATGTTCCCCCTTCTGAGCAATTTGTCAGATTGAGAGTTGGTGACCTGCTGACAATATCTCGAGATTCTTCGGATGAAGGAGGTGGCTTGACTTGTTCAGACATTGGCTCCCATAGGATAGCTTGCCCATCTGGCTATCTATTTGATTCAGTCAAACCAGGAGACCGCATTGCATTTGATGACGGAAAGATATGGGGCATTATCAAAGGAGCAAGCATTTCAGAAGTGGTTGTTTCAATCACTCATGCTGGTCTGAAAGGTAGCAAACTTGGCTCAGAGAAATCCATCAACATTCCAGACAGTGATATTTGTTATGAGGGCCTCACTTCTAAGGATCTTATGGATCTAGATTTTGTGGCTGCCCATGCTGACATGGTCGGGATATCGTTTGTGCGAGATGTTAACGATATTATCCTGTTGCGCCAAGAACTTGTAAAGAGACAAATTTTAAACTTGGGGATTGTCTTGAAGATTGAGACAAAAAGTGGATTTAAGAAACTACCGCTTTTAATATTAGAAGCGGTGAAATCTCCAAACCCATTGGGCGTGATGATTGCCAGAGGTGATCTTGCCGTGGAATGTGGATGGGAAAAGCTCGCACACATACAGGAAGAAATTATATCTATATGCAATGCTGCCCATCTACCAGTAATTTTGGCAACGCAGGTTTTGGAGTCACTTGTTAAGTCTGGGGTGCCTACTAGAGCGGAAATTATAGATGCAGACAAGGGAAGGAGGTACGGGTATTATGACTTTTGGTTTCATTATAGTTTTTATCAGCATATTGATCGTCAAGCATTACTGTTGTTTTCAAAACTTAAGGTATGAGCATTAAACAATAATTTCTTCTCAAAACTCTTGTGAAACAGATACCCAGCTCGACCCTACCCATGTAAATTTACTTTTTTTTGCCAAAAAATATTATTTGACCTGTTTTAGGGATATAGATATGTGAGATCATATTAGAAGAGGCCACTCTAATTTACTAACCTTGCCCTACCACCTACATATGGCCTATAGATAGTTTTAAACAAGTTCTTCTGGATTAGATACTTGAATGGCAAGTATGGCTGGCGGCGATGGGTGATGGTCTTTTTGTTATGAATTTCAATCTCATTGGAAATGTGACTGAAAACAAAAAATCGTGAAGCCAAATCTGTGGATAATTTTTTTTTGCTTGTGTTGCAATCAGAACTTTCAACCAGAACCTGCAAACTTGAATGATAAGACCCGGATGAATCCCCAAACCGGGAAGATTTAAGAAATTTACCTCCATCTAACCTTTGAAATATGCCCTCCTCTATTTAATTCATTAGTTTTTATTCTTTTACTTTCTTATGAAACAATTTTTCCTTAACCCAGTATCTCCACTTCCATCTAAAACACTAAGACGGTCTACAATTCATAAGACAAAAATTACATCCTTTCCAAACACTCGTCGCTGCTTCCCTACCAAATATAATACTCTAAATTGCAGACCTTTTTCTTATTTTTAGTGAAGATTTACTTTTTTTTTTGAGATCAAGATTCATACTTCCAATTAGTTATTATGTACCCAAGCTGAATGGTGCACAATTAAAGTAAACACAAATACCCATACCCAATTTAGTCAAGTTTTGGTCCCTAAACCATGGAACTAGGATAATCATTAAGCTACATATTCTACTCAAATAACTAAGTTTTAATGATATTGATAAAAAAATCTCTCCTAAACTTGGTATACTGCAAACAGAATGTCAAAAGATCCAAATTAAGATCATTGGTTCATTCCTAAAAAGAGATCATTTGTGAGCTAACTCTTATATAGGACAGAACCCTTTGACCCATTTAGGTTTTAAATCTAGTAATATGCACGAGTAGACAGGGGTCCGGGGGAGATGATTTATATAACGTACTAACCCCAGAGCATACCCCATAATATTTCAGTGGGAAATATGTTCCACATGAGAATCGAACTCGTGAAGCCGGAGAAGGTACTCCCACATCACCCCAAGTCTTATCATCTCGTATGTACCTTTGGGGAAAAAAAGAAAACGGGGTTGAAATGGTTAAGAAATTGGTGGTGTATCTTGAACATTTTACAAATAAACAAACTAAAGCCGCTGCCACACAAGAGCCAAGTTCTGTGTATATTTAAGGAAGTAACTTCTGGTTTAGGTAAGTGTAAAAATATTAATAGTCACAATATACAAATAGTTATCAAAAGGAGAATGTGAAACTTTCCATGTGGGCTACAATGGGGCTTGATTAGCAAGTATACATCTTTAAACTTGTGAAGCTCTGATTGTTCGCATTCAAATGAAATGATATATTCAATGCAGGACTAGTTGTGTGATGTTGAACAAAGGCAAGCATATTCTGAAGGCCGTCTCTACTCTGGATACTATTTTAAACAGCCAGTGTACCAACACAAAACCAGAATTGAAGCCTTTCATTCTCTCCTCTAATGTAAACTAGTCAAAGTAAGATCTCTCTTCTTTATACTTCTTTTCAGCACCAGCCTGTAAATATGGTGTGGATGAAGTGTATGACATTAGGTTTTGCTTTCATTTTGTTTTCTAAATGAGATTTGGCTTTCTTTTGCACAAGTCATTGACGGTATTTTAGTACCATATCATCTCTTGTAAACATGCCGATGATTCAGATTTGGCGAATCGATGTAGGTTACATTTTTTGACAAAGACCAGTCTGTTTTTTCCACCGTCGTTTCATAAAAGAGTGCCAACATCGAAGTCTTATTTAACGCAATAAATGGGGTCAGATGATTAATGTTTCACGCATACAACATACATAATACATAATATACAGAAGGTACTCCTGTCTTGGTATCCCACTGTACTGAAACGGAACAAACCCAAGTACTTGCGTTGGACTTGCATCTATCTATATTTATAACAAACAAATGCTATAATACAATTGACCTAAAATAATATCATAATCAATTGTCTTCGGCCGTAAAATCTGGCTCGGCAGGCTTCTGAAGTAGCATAGGTGAAATCCTTTGCGCGGAACTTGTCTTTCTAGTACCGTTTCGTCGCAATGCTCGAAGAACATTTGCTGCAAATCTCGAGGCATAAATGGTCGCCCCTAAACTCGGTGAACTACCCGCACCTTTCGCCAATGCATCCTGCAATCGGTTTTCTTCTTCCCGTAGAGACTCTTCTATCTTCTTCCTACTGTAGCGCCTCCAAGCTGCTTGTATGAAGCAAGCTGCCCAAGTCCTCCACTGCTGTGAGTAAAACCTAAAAGTATGGCGTAGCTGTTTACTGTGCAATCGTCGGAATTGAGACGCTACAAACTTCAAATCATCAGCCTTCAAGGCAAATGCTTCAACTTCTGATAGAGATTGGACAGTTCTAGTCGAGATAGGGAGGTTAGCTGATGAGTTTGGATCCAGTGCCCAAGTTAGGAGCTCTTCCCCACAAAAATCACCCGCTTTTAGGAAATCTGAGTTAAAAAACCCGGTCCTTCCACCATTAGTCGTTACAGTCAGCAATTTTCCACGCATTATAAACAGCATTTCATCTACTGGATCCCCTTCTCGTACTATGTAGCTGTCCTCAGTGTAAAGCACTGGTTTGAGACGGTCACACAATGCATCTAGGAGTTGATCATCCATTTTCTCAAACATTGGCACCTTAATGACAGAATTTGCATTTGTTATTTTCACCAAGTCGAAGAATCGATGTGCCATACTTTCACAAGAGAGAGATTTCAAACAAGTTATTTTTACTCATATCTCCCACTTGAATTCAGAATGCAAAATTATGGATCAACATATCCAATTTTCTATTAAAGATTATGGTATTTGGCAACAAATGAATAACTGTATAGACTTTGATGCTATAAATGGACATGTTGAAAGACTTACTCTTTTCAATAGATCTAAACAGAGATGCCGTTTGATATCTCTTCTTAGATCCTTGGGAAGATTATGAACCAGATTTTCTTCTTCAACACCTCTAGTTTCCTGCCATCTGTATTGCTCATATCTCCTGATTCTCTCCCTCAAACTATCAGGGAGCAACCGATGAGACATCCATTGCTCTGCATCTCGCCTTTTAACCCTCATCTCCTCTAATCTTAAAGTTGTGGACTGCAGATACGTCTGTTTTACCAACACCACAAATTAGTAGTAGGAACTCATACCACAAAGGGAGTCCCTAAGACTTGTCATCTTAATATATAGTTGCACTTGGCCAAATTTATTTTAGCAATTTTAGCGAAGATCTTCGCATGTGTTTCTTCGTTACCAAACACAAATGCCGTTCATTGGCTCCAAGTTAAGACTAGTCAAACTACTGACTCACCTGCATGTTTCCAATCAGAAACGAGAATAGCACCAAGCCGGATATAGAAATTAAAACTGCAAAGCAAATTTCCCAAACAAAGGTGCTCGTTTTAAGGTTTTGGCCAAGGGAACTGAAACAATAGAGAAGATCTTAGACTCATATCCTTTGTCTGAAACACGACAGAATATAGCTATACCGTCGAGATAGGAGTAAGATACCTTAAATTCTGCAATCCCCACCAGAAACAGTAGAAGAATTTCTGTGGAAAATCTTTTGATTCGACAACACCAGATTGAAGGGCATCAAGAAATATTCCAAAGTCAAAAGCAGTTGTGTTGGCATTCTGAATAGGGCAGGCCTTGTTCAGCATAGTGCTGAATCCTGTGTGATCTGCCATGCAATGAAACGCGGCATGTCGACAAGCAGTCTGATCACCACAGGCTTTGCGCCAGCAAGTAGTTTCACGTTCTATTGAAAACAAATACCAAAAGGCTCCAAGCACCTAAAAGCGGATAAAAACAAAAATCAGGGTGATAGTTTGACGAGTATCAGCCTTTTCAATGTTTATGCCGAAAGTAAATGAGATACAATATGAAATAAACTCTATAAAAACTTACATGACTGGCAAGCATGTAAAGGAAAAGATTGAAGGCAGCCCCAGCCCATGCTGTTTCAGTGAGTATACCAGAAGTTCTAGTGACTTCTTTATACAAAGGATAAACACGGAGAATCCTTGGTATATACTGTAGGAACACCACATATTGTAGTAAAGTCTTTGTGTTGAAGGATTTCGCACCACTCAGTTTTGGAATGACAATCCAGATTACAACCTGGAAAAGCATCAAAGAATCAGATTCACGGATACACTCCAACAAAAATATACTCTGGACATGACTCGTAATTCTAGGAAAGGAAGCATAAAGAATACAACAATTTTGGAGATTTGATAGATCAGCATTTTCAGAGGCTGATATACAGTTGCAAGAGCAAGGACCATGTCAAACTCTCACAAGCAACCTTTCATGATTTCTTATCATAAAAGATTTATTGTTCTAGTGGAAGAATATTCGTTATCCTGAATGTAATGGACATTCATGCACAATCAGGCCATAATGAGCTGACGGAAATTTTTCCTTACCTGAGGAAGGGGAAGAACTGCAAGGATGTCAATTATGAAGTATGATGATAGATATTTCTTTGCTATCTCCCAAGAATCTTCAACTAGAACCCCTCTTCCGAATACACGAGAAGATGGGGCAATGAAACCGGTGTGAAATTGAAATAGAATATGGATGAGGTAAAAGACATCTGTAAAGGATCGTAAAATACTGGCTGTGAGCTCCAATTTTGGGTCCAAATCAAGGCACTTCTTTTCATCATCAACAATGGGAATATAGAAAAACAAGGGATCCAACGAGATCGCAAGCACACATGATAATACGAATATCTTGTTCCATTTCTGAAGGAATGATCCTTGCGGATCAAGAACTTTCTTCTGATATCCCTCATCATCCGCCAGAAACTTTCTCAGTGAGAAAGATCTTATGGATCCTGTGAACCTTTTGATTTTAGCAGAACCAGATTCTAAACTCCTCTGAAATTTGTCTGAAACTGACAACCCTGCTACTCTATGTCTACCCTCTGGTAGTCCACTTTCAGATGGAGAATGCCCATGGAAGATCATTTCGGGTCTCCAATATTGAAACCTAACATGGGGCAAAGACAGCAACAGAAAACATTGTTTAAAAAATGAAACAAATAGAGCATTCAGGTCAAATCATATTACCTTGAAATTTTATATGAAACTTCATGTTTCTAGAGCTTAAAATATGTTTTACAGCTTATAAGCTCTCATATCTTCAGTATTAAGCTCTTCAAGTATTTGAATCTTGTAGAAGGAAAAAATAGAAAGGGGGGAGTTTAATCTGAATAATTAGAAAAACCGAAAAATAGGGAAATTAAATTTGAGAGTTGCTGAGATCATTCAGATGGTTTCAAATAAAACTTATATCTCAGATAATGATCTTATTTGTTCAGAATAAAATCCCGAGGCCTTCGCAGGCTTTTTTAAACTTAAAAAATCAGACAGCTTACAACATCTTATAAACTTTTTAAAATAGCTTATAGTTATAGATAAAACCAAACAGTCTCTAGGTTTCTCGTGAATGACTATTCTTCCCCTTTTAAGATATTTTGGAAAGGAGATCAAAAAAGAAGGGAAAGCAACACAACCAAGTCATTAAACCGACCATGAGAAATATGGAGAGTCATTGGTTTATTCCATATCTTTTCTAACCTACACCGATTCTATTTTTTACTTAGCACAAGAAATTATAGTATATCTTCAGCATATATACCCCATGAGTTAGATAAATACTTCACGATTCCTCTTCCTTTAACTCCATAAGCCCATCCATTATTATTACTATTTCTTTGCCTTCATTTTATGAACAAGCTAGAGCACTTATAAATTCGTAAATGCTACCTCGACCTTTACTGCCTCTTAGAATGGATCTGTGAGTGATCGCAAAGAGCTTACCTCACACACTTTTCTTGGTGATTATTCATAATTCCAGCTTACATAAGAAGCTTCAGAAGCAAAGTTAGAATATGGCGGTGAGCAACAACCAAAAATGCTTCTGCTGGCACCAACCTCACTACAGAAAATGAATCCCTAAAAAAATTTTATAAAACTCCATTGGATGATGTATTGGATACCAAGTGAAAATATAAATCTAGAAATACCAACACCAAGTACCTCATTCAGAAAAACGAGTATAGCTTTCAAGAAAACTGAAAGCCAATAACAACAAAAATAGTCAAGTTTTTATATTGTAAACATTATGATACCACAAACTAATAATATTGTAAACATTATGATACCACAAACTAATAAACATGTATAACTATACCTTGAAACTCTATTAGTACATTCTCTGTAAGAGGAAAAAATTCAAGCACGAGAAGAAAAGAAAGCAAATTCTCCGCGGCACACATGAGATTCATTTTCAGAGCACAAGATAAGTTTAACTTGTCATCATACAGTATCATTTCCATTTCAATTTCGTCTTGATGAAAACACATTCCTGTACATTATTTTTAATAGAAGTAAAAGCTGCATCAGACAATCTCTAACCAAAGTTACTAAAAAAGAGAAACATTTATTCAAAAGATATACATATAAAAAGAAGAGTAACAGACGACAAACCAAATGTAACCTAAAATCAGAAAAGACTCGCAAAACCAAATGAAACATCATCACTCAAATATCACCCCAAAAAACTGAAACCATGACTGTCAGACACGGACCTCAATCGCCACCAACAAACAGATGACGAGCAATCGCACTACGTCAGAATCAAACTTCACAATTTTTAACACCGGTACGGACTCTTGACTATTCATTTCTCGAACGCAAGTCTCAGAACACAGCTTCCGAAGACTAAACTAAAAAAAACACACACACACACACACAAAATAAACACATACCGAAGCTATGATTCGTAGTGAAGACCAGTCCGCGACATCGTACATCACTATGTACGTGACAGAGGGAGGGAGGGAGGGTGGGTGTTGCCAAATTATTGCAGGAAGCTTCGCGGAGATTTCACTTCAGTTCCCGGAATTTGGAACGAGTCTGACAATTTTTTTGCTCTCGTGAGGAAGGAATCTGCAACTTGCTCTGGGAAATCTGTAATTATGCCTATGGATTTTGGGTAAAATATTGTCAGCGATTCCCACATAATGAGTCCACCACCAACTACAGTTAAAAATTAAAATGAAGCGGGATTAAATATTAAAAAAATAGAAAAATCCAATAGCCTCTTGCCTACGGGTTCCTTACGGGTACGGTGCTTACGGTTTTCAACACAATGCGCACCAACTATATTTATATAATTCTTGCCGACTAGTCAATATTTACATATCCAATAATTTAATGAAGAATATGCGATATATATATTAGGTTCCATCGTAATATTATTTATTTATTCAATCATAACCCTTGGAATCAATTTGAGATTAAGAAGTTGTGGAAATTAAGAAAATTTATAGTGATTTATTTAAAAATTTATTAAATAAAGATAGTTTTATGGAGTTTTGCTATAATAATATAGATAAATAGATAGATCGATAGACATAGACATTGTCGTATATATATATATACAGATCTGATATCCTGCACAATTAACTTCCCCACGTCCTTCTCCGACTGCTACGTGGCGTCATGTGATTGGTCCGAATTTATTAAAAAAATAACAAAAATGTTAACTTAAAATATTGGTCCAATCACATGACGACACGTGTTAGTCGGGGAATGAGGCGGGGAATGTGGTTATGCAGGATATCATATCCGTGTATATATATATATATATATATTTAAAAATCCAAATAATGAGAAAAACTTGAATTGGATTTTATTTTCCCTTTTAAGGAAGGAATACCAAAGAATCCATCTTTCCTCTAGTCGTTGAATCTCTCTGGTTTATAAATGTGTAATAGTTTTAATCCTCAATTCTGGTGAATCCAAATGGTTTCTGGATTCATCATATTTTTTTATTTTAAAAGAATTAGGTTAACACAGAGTACATGGATTTTGGATCAATGAAAGTTAGTTATTTAGGGCCTCTCAGGCAGAGGCATTTTATTTACGTTAATGATGGGAACAAACACATTAAGTTAATATATATAAACTTAAAAACTGGACCACGCTTGTGTGGGCCATTATTTTCACGGGCCTTTTAGCGAGTCAAACTTGAAACTAACTCATGATTTTTATTTGGGCCTCAAAAGTATTGGGCCGGAGGCGATGTCCTTCCTCGTTTTGTTGACTTCCAGCGAATTTATTTTCCCACGGAATGTCAAAATTCAGGACTTTGAAGTAACAAAATTAAAGGAACATATAAAATTTGGAGATAAAAATAAAAATGTGACATTGGAGGTTTATGAAGGAAGGAAAGAAAATGGAACGTGTGGGAAATTTTCTTTCACATCTTCCAAATTTGTCCTCCTAAAAATGGAAGGAAACAATTACAAAAAGTTAAAAAAATATCGTTTTCAAATAAATTTAACTGCTTCGCTTTCATTTCTTTCTTCAACTCTCAAATAAAAAAAATATACATCATTTCCCTTCTCCACTTTTCTTTCCTTCGCTAATCACCGAGGATCACAGGTAAACTCGCTGCTATATAATTATATACATTGGCCGGATAGCAGATTCTGCCACGTCACAAAGATGAAAGCTCACATATTTAAGAACTCCAAATTATTCCATTTTACTAATTTTTATCTCGCTATCAGTCTTTTTATAGTCGAAAACAGAAAATTATAATACCATATTGAAAGTTTTATTTTGATTAATAACAAGGCAGTGAAGAGAAACCATTGGGAATTGGCGAGCCACGGCAGAGGGAATGTTTCTTTAATTATAAACAAATTGTGCCCAGTTCTCTTTTGAAAATATTGTCCCTACCAGCTTCTAATTAATTAACAATAACAAAATAATAAATTTTTCGTACTAATCACAGCTCGATCAATACTAATTTGGCATTTGCCTTACATGCATGTATCTACTTAATTGATTCCTCAATATCTAGTATTATTATCAGTGTACGTGTCTTTTCAAGAACCTTAGCGAGTAAGAATTGAGAAATATACTCAAATCACTGAGAATAAGGCATCTAAATCTTCATTTGCTTTAGTTCAGAAAAAATAAAATAAAAAAAGATCAAAGGAATAATAAAATAATTTTCTAAACACATGCTAACGTTAAAAACTTTTAAAATATTAAAATTTGTTTAAACAGAGTCCAGTTCTTCGGTAACACTCAATAGCAACGGCCTGAGAACGGCAATTACAAATTATTGTTTTAAAAAAATCATTCAAAATAGCAACAATCATAGTAATTTAGTCGCTCACGCTCGTGATATCTGTCCTCTTTACTTAAACTACAAGAATGATCATCAACAAACGTAACCAAAGAGAAGCTACACATATACATACATATACACATATATATATATATAGCAGTGGATAGTAACTATTTTTGGTGTGTCAAGTATGACATGAAACCAATTTTAACTAAATATTTTCCACTAAACTAAATTATAATTTAATTTTATTAATAAAAAAACTTTTTCCTTCATAATCTCCCCACTTTACCTAGAAACCGTGAATCATGTTTTTTCCATATTTTCCTTGGTAAGAGAACCGTCGACCAAGTTTATTAAATTTTTAAATATTTATAACTTAATTATTGAGTCTCAAAACTGACATGATCTTGATTTCGATGATACAAAATTAGTTGTCATTATGTAAGTGTGCAAATGCGAACAAGGCCGTATAAGGATATTATCATGATAAGAGTAGCTAAGCAGACCGGATAAGAAGCAGATAGAAGGTTATCCTGATAGAAGAAGTTGACTGGAGCGCACAAGAGGCGAAAAAAATTTGACAGAAGCCGACGAAGGATGTCCTCCAAATAAGAGCATACGATGGAGAAACTCTGTGGAGCGGATGGAAAGAGCTAAATGGATATGTGAAGAAGTTCTCTACATTATGAAAGATATACTGATGCACTGATTCTGACAAAATCAGTACTGACAATGCTCGAACATGAATAAGCATGAAATGTCAAATCATAGCACATCGAACGTTGAATATGACCATTTCATATGATACTCGAATGTTGCAAGGATACCTACTTAAGGAGCATAGTGGTCAAGACTCACCATATCAACATACACAGAATGAGAGGAGATAAACAGATATGGTGAGATAGGAGAGATGAATGGAGCACAACGAGAAGAAGAAGAAAATCTAAGAGTTCTTCTCCGCGGAATACAGATAGATTGGCTATGAGAGCGATTTCCTGTGTACGAGGATATATTCGATAGATATACCATATAGATCATTCATCGCACACGCTATCACTCACGCAAATGAGAGTTGTGACTTGTTAGAATTGTTGAGTGATATAGTTTTCATACAAAGATGTTAAACTTTATGAGAGTTCGAGCTAAAGATTATTGTTTGGCTCATATAGCATTTGTAGAGCCCGGTTTATTGAATCAATGATTGATTCACATAACCTTTCGTAGATGTTAGAAATTTGGGCAATGGATAAAATTTGTGGCTGGAGTGGGTTGTACAAGTAGTAGTATAAGTCAACTTCTTCTTGTGGAACCTTTAGAAACAGAAAAAGTGAAGATGTAAAAGGATTGATCCTTCGAACTTTTAGAAACAAATCTTTGTTTTTTTTTACAGCTTTACTTACATTTACATTGTATTATGTGCATATCATCTAGTGAAACGTTTTTCTCTGTGTTCCGCAAAATCACATCACTGGTAAAGTTTTAGTTCAATAAACTGATACAATATCCGGATTTTGATGTTATCAATGAGTATGGATATTGGTATTCTTTATTTCTATTTAAGTAGGTCTTTCTTTCAGCATTGAGAAAGAGACCCGAAAGATCAATCAATAATAACCAAGTGTTATTTATCCTGAAAGAACCAAAGTGGATAGAAAGTTTATCTGGATAAAAACTTTGAAGCATTTCAACCGATCAATCCGGAAATAAATTTTTTATCCCCAAGCAAAGTTCTCCATTTTATTTCATTCCGTTATTTTCAAATATCTTTAAATGCATAATTAATTTTTTAGAAGGTTGCATCGAGTATTTTTTTACTTGATTTGAAAATCAAACTCGATATATTTTATGAATGAAGACAGATCATGCACGCATGTTTACAAATCATTTACTAAAAGCTGCGCAATATGAAAGTTTGTAGAGTTACAATAACTCCGGTTCTTGAAAGGTTTTTTAACACTGAAATATATATCGAGTTTGGTCTGAAATACCAAGCGAAAAATACTCGATATATTCTCTAAGAACTGAAATTAAAAACGTTTTAAAAGCATGTATGAATCAAAGCTATAAATAATAAAGGAATACTCGGCAATTCGTTTCTGGAAGTTCGAAGACACTACTTCTACGTCTCCTCTTCTTTCGAACTGAAAGGCTTCCCTAGAAGGGTTTGATTTATACATCACCTTGTACAAACCACTTCAGTTGAGACTTACCACACTACTCAAACTGAAACTCCTAAACTCATCTCTCTACACTTGTTTAACGTCTCTGTGCCAAGCTACATTTGACATTATGCTTTGTTTTACATTCATTCACCTAATCTGATTCGCTCATCTCTCGAATATGTGAGTGAATATGTGTGTGGGAGAATTTAATTTGTTACAGTGTAAAATTTCAAGTAACATTATCGTCTTCCTAAATAATCTTCAAGACATTACGATGACAAATGATGGTGCACAACTGATTTATATTTTCTGGTCTGAACTTGCACTCTGTGCACCACCATTATTTTCTTCGCCTTTCGTTCAGGTGTACATATAGCCTCTGTATCGATATGAATGTTGGACACAAGTTTATAACCGTTGAAAAGGATTTTATAAAGTTCTGACTCATATGTATTTGTTGTCCTTTCTTCGTACAGGAGTATAGGTGAGGCTATTTTGAAATTTATCTGCCTTGAACCGATGTTTTTCGCACTGGACAAATCAGTTTGAACCTCTTGAGTAATGCTTGTTCAAACTCATTTGCCGTTCCGATCTGGTAGTCTGTATTATTCTGATCCAAACTCTGTTCTGATATGTTCTCATCAGTTAAGCTCTACTCTTCTTATATGAACTGACCTAATGTGAAGCTCCAACCTTATCTGATCACTGAATTACACTTCTCTTCTCATCTGAACTACTCTGATCTGAACAGTTCTATTCAATTGCTCTTGTTTTGAGTATGATATGCTCTTCGTATCTGATCTGAACCGATTCCTTCTCAACTGAACTGCTCTTGTTCTGATATGAGTTGTATCATTCTTCTCAACTGAGCTCCATTCTTCAGTTGACAGCTCTAATCTGATTTGAACAGTTTTCAACAAGATCTGTGTACTCAAGTAAATAGATTAGAAACATAATAACAAGTTTGTGTTCATCAAATTTAAGATCTGATCTGTTTCCACATCCAACGATCTCCTCTTTTTATTAACACAAACTTGGATAAACAGAACGTAAAAACTTAAACAGCTTTCAAAATATTTATCCCCATTTTTGTGGAAATCAAAAATATTGAGAAACCTTGCCTCCCCCTGAATATTTAAATTTAAAACTCCCCTCCAAAATACACCACGGGATTTTCAATTTGCGAAAAGAAAACATTTTGTAGTGACGATGAACGCACCATGAATTTTCAAAAAGAATTCATATAAGAAAATAACGGTGGTGCACAGAGTGCAAGTTTGGAAAAGAAAAGAGAAATCAGTTGTGCACCAGCAGATGTCTTCGTAATGTCCTGAGATCATTTATTCGGACGACAGTGTGTGATGCTACATGATAGTTTACATTGTAGCACAATAATCCTCATACATACATTCACTCACATATACGAGAGATGTGTTTAAGCAGTTTATATGAGTGAATCGGTATTTACAAATGATGTCTTTACATAAAGACGTTAAACTTCATGTTTTTAGTCCCTGCATAGAGACGTTAGACATGTGTAGATTGAAGTCTAGGAGTTTCAGTTTGATAATGTGATAAGTTCCAGCTGAAGTGGGTCTATATAGATTGTATGAATCAAAATCTTCTAGTCGAGCCTTCTAGTTCGCAAGAAGTGGAGACGTAGAAGCAATAACTTCGAACTCATAGAAACAAATTGTCAAGTATTCCTTTACAACGTTGATGCATACATGCTTTTAAATGTTTAATTTCAGTTTTCAGATAATATATCGAGTATTGTCCGTTGGGTATTTCAGATCAAACTCGATATACGTCTCGGTGCTCAAAATCTTTCAAGAACTAGAATTATCTCACAACTCTTTCAGATCGTGCAGCTTCAGTAAATGATTTTTAAATGCGTCACGCGATCTATTTTCGTTCCTAACACTTTATTTATCTCAAATAAGCTGTAGTGATATTGTTGTGGTATGCAAATCATGGAACCTTTGAAACAAGGGATTATATATAATCGAAGAGATATATGATAGCCTATCTAAATTGACTTTAAGGCAGTCCATGACCCATCTCATGTTGCACATTTAGCTTCTAGAAAGTAAACAAAAATCATTGCACTAATATATTCGATATTTGAATCTTTAATTATCCCAACTTTCATCGGTTGGATGACTAATACCCATAAATACTGATTAAGAATCCTTCGTAGAATTTGTCGGTAAACAATGGTGTAACTGTAATTAATATGGTATCATCAAGGGTTGGTCTGCAAGTAGTCCATGCATTCAGATACGGTATGGAGTGAGATTCATTTGGTCTTGAGCTTATTTTGTGAATGGATGCAAATAGAATTATATGGGTAAGACATTATTGAGATATTATACAGTAAAAATCGTGTACAGTTATTACACCTCATATGTACGCAATTCGAGTTCCATGTTACCTGAAATCTAAAAGGTTATATCTTTTGATCCCACTAATTTGAACTGATAACTGAATTCAATTTAGGATTCGTTTTTCATTTATAAAACTTTTGGCTAAAGTTGGATATTTGAAAACTATACTTTAACCGTACACATAGAGGCTGATCTAGGTGATGTATGTTGACACACAATTTATGTCAATTTTCAAATTTCAAATTTGTACAGAAATTAATTTATACATAATTAAAAAAAATATTAAAAGAAAAAAAATCAAATTCTGACATACTTTCACACCCCATCAGTATTTCAAATTTCACCTCTTAACACAAACATCCTGGATCGTACATGTCCATCGTGTAGGCAAATATAAGCCCAGTAATTTATGTATAGTTAGGAAGCACTTTCCATATTAGCTATGAAATACGAAATAAATCTTACTATAATATAATTACGAAAAGTTGGCGATCGTAACAAATAAGGCTTCTCCTTACATATCGGGTCATTTTTGAATGATTAAATATTCTTTTTCTTATATATATAACGAATTAATCAATTTGGATAATATCCCGTTACTAAGTCAAAGATGACAATGCAAACAACTTTGGCTCTTTACGTATTTTATCGATGGCTTCTGTGTTATTTCATAGTATTTCATTTCTCTCTCCGTTTGTTGTAGCACATGCAAAATGACACGACTAGACTTAGAAAATCAACCTACTATAATTCTTAAAAAAAAAAAACAAAACATGTTATGTGCTCGACATGTATATATATCTGTCGTTACACATGTAACCAAATTAAATTTTGTTTCATAAATTATATTACCTTGCTAATTAATAGGAATATTGATGTAATCGAATTTTGGATAGTGAATGAGCTGTCCCATGTTAGACAGGATGATAGAGGTGAGTGAGCTTCATTCTCTCTTTTTAGTGTCCTGCCACGACCTACTCCGGGATATTCTCAGGTTAGGTGTCAGGGAGGGCACACCTCGGGATGGGTCTGGGCAATTGGATGGATGCGTGCGCCAGGTGACCTGTCATCACTGATCGGGAGCCTTGTCCTCGGGAAGGTGCACCTCGAGGTACCTGCAACCACGATACTAGTCAGATGGTGTCGAAAGTGTTTCCGATGAAATCCCTTGATGCTTAGCCATCTCGAGTGATCGATATGAAGCAAGAGTATGTAGAACCTAGAGTATATGAATATGTTGAATAATCCCCCCAAAGGCAAGACGCAATTGGGTATTTATATGAGGAGCTAGGTTGTTGCGGATATTTACCCCGGTAATCATGAGTCGGAGTGGGCTTTGCAGACGTTGCGTGCACGCTAAGAGAATAATCATACGCAAGTATGAGTCTCGCAGTTTCGTCAGTTTTTACTAATCATGTGCTAGGCAAGATGACCAAGTGGTTGTGATGGAACATTTATCAATATGAGACCTCTTACCTCTAGGTTGTGTCGTCGGTGTAGATTTGTACGCCTCTCTTCCCGAGGTGTCTTGGAGGTACCATCCACGGTGGGCTGAGGGGTACCTATAGAGCGTTATCGACGGCATGTTGGCTGGAAACACTAAGGAGTACTCGGACACTTGTTCGATCCTCTTTATCCCGATGAGACATGCTCAATGACGACATGGCCACGAGAATCGAGATGATCTGGTGGTGCCAAGATGGAAGGCTACTAATGGTACTCGAGGTGATGCACTCTGATGTGTTCTTATCTCGGATCCTAAGGTGATAAATATTTGTGGTATCGAATATGATTTTATTCATTTGTAACTCGTAATATAGCTATCGGGTCGACTCCAAGCTAGTCAATGAAATGTATAATTGGCCAAGTCCACTATCATGTATACATATAAATCAACTAGTAAAAGCATTTAAATCAATTATCAAATGGATCTATCCAAATAAACCGGGATGGATGATAATTTGGGCCGGCCTGAAGGCATTTTATGTTATATTTTTCTGTAGCATATAGTTTGCTACTAGTGATTGCATCTTTATGTTTTTTAAGGTTATACAATGAATTTTCTGTCAAATGAAATTTATAACATATATTTATTTTAGTCCACCATGATGAAATTCCTTTTAATAAGCTTTGGACTAGCCATAGATGTGTCACTATGAATTTTTATTTTATCAATTTATCGTTTAAAAAAAGCATTGCTCATTTAACTTACGATGAAAATAGATATAATGAAGATATAGAAACACAAAGAAGCCAATTTTTAAACTTTTTTTCTAGAATTACGTAAGGTGCAAACGATCATCAAATTCTTGAGGTTTTAAAACTAGAACGTAAATCATTAACATTTTATTATGAAATTATATAGTAGGTTCCGTAAATAACATGTATTATACCTAAGAAAATCTAACATAAATTATTAATATGTTCTATATAAAAAAATATATAATATTGCTTGGTGTAGGTGGACACTGCCATCTGCCACGGGATCCCTGAACTTGATAAGGTAACCTGCTCCCCTAAAATATGTTAATACATTGGCCAAAGAAAAAAAAGTAGCCGCAATGCCACCAAGTTCCCCACGGGCTTCCTGAACCTCTCGTCGTCTTTCATCAGTAGATTATTTATAATTTTGAGTATCTTTTCTAGGTTAGGCTACTCCAGGTAATTGATTTGTAATTATTAGATTGATTCTAGCACTAAGTTAGGAGCTAATTTATTTGATTAGTAAAATTAGTGGATAATCATTAGCCAATCTTCAATGCAAGGCACCAATCAAGAATTGTAAATATGTATGAATTCACACATCCATTAGCAATAGAATAATTCAGTTCCCACAATTACTTTCATGGTATCAGAGCACTAAATCCTTCTAAAGCCATTTTTTTTTTTCAAAACCTCCATGAATCGTTCAAATCCCATGTTTCCATCAACCTCTGTAAGCTTGAAACTATTTGCTCTCTCCCTTTCATCACAAACACTCAAGAACCATATAAACTTCTGATTCCAACTTCAAGCTCCATCTCAATCCCTTCCTATCACAGCTAATATAGCTACAGCAAATGCAGCAGCTCAAAATAACAGGCCATGGCGATCATATATTCCTCGAAGCTCTCATTAGCAATGGCGTCCATCACCATCCACCGGTCCGTATCCAACTCAACGCGGTCCTCGTCCACCCTCATTGGCAATATCTTGGAAAATGTCAAGCATGTGGACTCAAGTCACTCAACGACACATTGTAAGAAAATTGTTGAACCTACCAACTAACTATGCTTCCATCCACTCCCCATGAGACTTCTAATTAACCACCCACCAGTGGTTAGACCATCGACACTGTTAAAGATTGGTCCTGTACGTTGATAGATATAACACTATGGAAACAGAGAGGAGTTGGATCAACAACAGAAGATGAGAAAGAGTGAAGCCCAGGCTTATCAGCTGGATGTGCACTGATATCGGTTGAGGAGTTAGTTAGGAAAATCTTAACTGATAGTGTATACATGTACATATAAACGGCAGTTGAAAGAGAGGGAAAAATACATACACAGAATACTTACTCATTCTTCAATCTGTAAATGTACCTTCAGTTCTTTGTTGATAGTGGAAATTTTGGTGGCTGCCGTGGATGTAGGTTATCAAACCGAACCACGTAAATCTGTCTTATTTTACTTGAGCAATTCCTTTAATATCTTGCATGCATGCTTGTTGATTAAAGCGCTGATCAAAAGAGGAGAATTCTATAGAAGAATACAGAACCTGGTTTCTTGTTTTTTCATCAATTGGTATCAGAGCTGCTGGTGCGATCAAGATGTCTATGTCAAAATTTGATCTCGAAAAGTTCACGGGAACAAATGATTTCAGCCTGTGGAGGATCAAGATGAAGGCTCTCCTAATTCACCATGGACTGTCAGATGCGATAAGTGCTGAAGCACTGGAAGAAAGCACAGACAAAAAGAAGATCGCAGAACATGATGCCAAGGCCCATAGTGCGATCTTGCTGTGTCTTGGTGTTGAAGTTCTTCGAGAGGTGGCAGAAGAGGCATCGGCATTAGCGGTATGGCGTAAACTTGAAAGTCTATACCTTAAAAGATCGCTGGCAAACCGTTTATATCTAAAGAAATCTTTGTATACAATCCATATGGAAGAAGGGAAAGACCTCAGAAAGCATATGGATGATTTCAACAAGATCGTTCTTGATCTAAAGAATATTGATATCAAGATCGATGAAGAGGATTACTCAATTATTCTGCTCAGTTCCTTGCCCAAGTCGTATGAACACTTTGTGGATACGATGTTATATGGAAAAGAGACTTTAACAATAGCCAAAGTAAAGTCTGCACTTAATTCAAAGGAATTAAAGAAGAGGTATGATGGAAAGGAAGAATCATCTGGTGATGTTTTAACAGCCAGAGGAAGACCAGCGAATAGGGAAACAAGATTTCAGAGGCCAAAATCTCGTTCAAAATCTAAGGGAAGACTCAAGTGTTTCGCCTGCCATAAAGAAGGGCATTTTAAAAGGGACTGCCCAGAAAGAAAGCGAAGACACTATCAAGAAAAGGAAAAGGAAGTTGGAGATGCAGCAGTAGCAAGTGATGGCTATGATTCTACCGATGTTCTCCTGGTTGCAGCAACTGAATCGAGTGAAGGATGGGTCCTAGACTCCGGGTGCTCCTTTCATATGAGCCCAAGAAAGGAGTGGTTTCTGGATTTAGTTGAGGGAGAAGCAGGGAACGTCCTCCTTGGAAACAACAGAACATGCAAGGTCATGGGAGTCGGAAACATAATGTTGAAGGTCACTGGAGGATGCCAGAAACTTATCACTTCAGTAAGGTATGTCCCTGATCTCAAACGAAACTTACTGTCTGTTGGGATGTTGGATACGAGTGGATATACAATCAAGATAGAAGGTGGAGCTCTTAAGGTACTAAAAGGCTCTTTGACAATAATGAAGGGAACCAAACATAATGGGTTGTATATTCTTGAAGGGAGAACAGTGCTGGGCAGTGTACATACAACAGTAGAAGATATAAGTAAAACTAGACTGTGGCATCAAAGATTGGGTCACATAAGTGAACGCGGATTACTTGAACTTAGCAAACAAGGACTGTTATGTGGGGACAACATAAAGGACTTGGAATTTTGTGATTCTTGCGTGTTAGGTAAAAGCCACAGGGTAAAGTTTACAGCTGCAAAGCACACAACAAAAGGCATTCTAGACTATGTGCATTCAGATTTATGGGGTCCAGCAAGGGTGCAATCAATGGGTAGGTCTCGGTACTTCATCTCAATAATTGATGACTATTCTAGAAGAGTGTGGGTAACTACACTAAAGAGCAAAGATATGGCCTTCCAAGCATTTAAAGAATGGAAGACCATGGTTGAAGTTCAGACAGGAAGAAGGATTAAGAAACTTCGAACGAACAATGGACTTGAATTTTGCTCCCAAGAATTTAACCAGTATTGCAAGGCAGAAGGTATCACCAGGCACCTCACTGTGGTGAACACTCCTCAACAGAATGGTTTGGCGGAGAGAATGAACAGAACATTGCTTGACAGAGTTAGATGCATGTTAGCCAGTTCTGGTCTACCTCGAACATTCTGGGCAGAGACAATTGCTACAGCCTGCTACTTGATTAATAGGTGTGAAAACCCGAAAATTCAGCTTCTAAAAAAAAAAAAAACCAACGACTGGACAACCAGCTGCAAGTGCATCCAGTCGCAAGCTGAAGTACCAATCGCAAAGATCCAGACGCAACGATGATTCAGCAGTAGCGCAAAGACAGAAGATCAATCCAGTCGCAAGATTTTATACCAGTCGACTGGATTGCAAAGGAACGAAAAACCAGACGTTGCGTTACAAAGATTGAGTCAGACGCGACGCAAAGAAGAGTGAAGTCTGGACAGTTGCGAAGAAGAAGTAGACGTTTAGCGATAGTAAGACGATGTCGTTTGAATTAATAGATACGACAGCGTTTTGCCTTCGCGCTAAGATTCAGCAGATGCTCTTTGCGATGGTAATAACCAGCAGGTAGCAACAGTACATCCAGTGGCAGGCTACAGAGAGTTGCAACCAGTCGACAAAGAATTCAGTCGCAAGCTACAGTGTAACCAGACGCAAGGAAAAATCCAGCAGCTGACTACTTAGCGACGCAATTCCAGCAGCTGACTACTTAGCGACGCAAATTCAGTAGCAACGCGAAGTCCAGCAGCAACGCGAAATTCAGCCGCGACGCAGGTTTGATCTTCTCCACGAAAAAGTTAGAATTCCTCGACGCGCAGCAGGATTGTTGTACAGAAAGCTTCATCGTGAAAAGTCGAAGAGATCTCTCACTCGTACAAGGCAGATTTCACGCAGTAACCGCAGAATTAAGGTAAGTAATGGACAATTAAAACCCGTAAATCATGCGCGCGTAACAGTCGACGTAATGATAGGAAATTAAGAGCCTTTAATGGCGGACGCTCGACTCCCCCGCCTCGCCCCTATAAATACCGATGGTAATCATAGAATTCCCCACACCGCCTCAAAAATTCACAGCAATAAACTCTCACGCCAAAGTTCTGCAGCAGTTTCGCCAAATCCCTTAGTCAAAATCCTACGTAAATTGCGACGTGTTCATAAGCTTTTGCTATCAGATTTCTCGTCGAAATCCTGCGAGCAATTGTGCGAAGTCAGCAGAGGTCGTTTTCCAGATTCCGTGCTACCAGATTTTCGGCCGAAGAAGTTAAAGAGTAAGTGGGCTTTTGCTAAGTAATTCGTTTGATATACATATATATTTTCTTTACTTCGAAATTTCGGTTTTTGAACTACTATTCGAGCACTTGTTCCAAGTCAGATCTCTGTTCGTTCAAGTTCTGTGTTGCACTGATGTCTCTATCGTTATATGGGTCTACGGAATATTCCGCACTCTGGGTTACTTGGTGTAACCACATGGCCTCGACCCCTTAGAGGAATAAAAATTAGGGACTGATCAGTAAACCATAGACACGAAGTTATTATCAGTGCTATTCTGTCAAGCTTTGTCATGCTCTGTCATGTTTTGTCATGTTCTGTTATGCTCCGTTATGCTCTGTCATGCTCTGTTATGCTCCGTTATGCTCTGTTATGCTCTGTTCTGAATTTTGGTAAATATGTATATATATATTTGTTGTTTTGCTCGAATGGTATCCCCCACTTGCTGAGTGTTTCCCCAAATACTCACCCCTTACTTCTCCACCCAGATAAGAATGAAGAGCAGGTATAAGAAGAAGAGCAAGAACAATTCTGGGGCTGGTGAATACTCAGATTTCTGTTTAATTATGTATTTTTCGCTTCCGGATTCTGTTATTCAAATTTTATTTTCAGATATAAAAACGATTATATCTCGATTATTAATAGACTGGTTGGAGCTATGCTATGATGGCTTAATGTTTTACAATTTTTATAATTGTTTAATATTGCCGATGTCATGAGTCTCGGTCTCGGGGCGTGACAACAGATCCCCATCATCTGCTTTAAACTTCAAGACACCACATGAGACATGGACAGGACATCCACCAGATTATTCGGGGTTAAAAGTATTTGGTTGTTGTGCTTATGTTCATGTAAAACAGGATAAGCTACTTCCAAGAGCTAAGAGGTGCGTGTTTCTGGGCTACCCCGATGGAGTAAAAGGATACAGACTATGGTGTGTTGAACCTGGAGAAGAGAAGTGCATAGTGAGTAGAGATGTTGTGTTCAATGAGCAAGAGATCCCCTATAAAACAAACAGTACAGCCTCTCATTCCCACAGAGAAAACAATACCTCGGGGATACATATAGAACTTGAAGGCGTTGATCAAATGAGCAGCATGAACCAACAAGAAGAACATGCCTCCACCAAGCAGCACATGACAGAAAGTGGTTCAGATGATTATCAGTTAATAAGAGACAGGGAAAGAAGAACTATCAAGGTTCCACAAAGGCTTGGATATGCTGATCTCATTGCCTATGCTCTCATGGTTGAAAATGAAACAGATGAGGTGGAGCCTTTAAACAATGATGAGGCTGTAAAATGCAAGGAGAGATTAAAATGGATTCAGGCTATGGAAGAAGAAATGATCTCACTGGAAAAGAATAAAACAATGGAGCATAGTCGATCGGCCACCTGGACAGAATGGCTTGGATATGCTGATCTCATTGCCTATGCTCTCATGGTTGAAAATGAAACAGATGAGGTGGAGCCTTTAAACAATGATGAGGCTGTAAAATGCAAGGAGAGATTAAAATGGATTCAGGCTATGGAAGAAGAAATGATCTCACTGGAAAAGAATAAAACATGGAGCATAGTCGATCGGCCACCTGGACAGAATTTAGTGGACTGCAAATGGATATTCAAAAAGAAGGAAGGCATCCCTGGTGTTGAGGAGTCACGGTATAAAGCCCGCCTTGTAGCAAGGGGGTTCACGCAAAGGGAGGGAATTGACTACTCTGAGATATTCTCACCTGTCGTAAAACAAACCTCTATAAGGACAATTTTGGCACTGGTGACTCAATACAACATGGAACTGGACCAAATGGATGTCAAGACAGCCTTCTTGCATGGTGATCTCTGTGAGGAAATCTATATGAAACAGCCGAGAGGATTTGAGCATGGTACATCAGATAAAGTCTGCCTACTGAAGAAATCTCTTTATGGCCTAAAACAGTCCCCCAGACAGTGGTACATACGTTTTGATCACTTCATGGAAGAGATAGGCTTCAGCAGATCAAAGTTTGACACCTGTGTGTATGTTAAAAACATGGGTACAGAAAGCCAGGTCTACTTAATGCTATATGTCGATGATATGCTGATTGCTAACAAGGATAGGAGGGAACTTGATAGGATCAAGGGACTTCTAGGAACTGAGTTTGAAATGAAAGATATGGGGGCAGCAAGTAGGATTCTGGGAATTGATATTAAGCGAAACAGAAAGGAAGGGACGTTGTTTCTGTCACAAGAAGCATATATCTCAAAGGTTCTTAACAGGTTCAGCATGAAGGATTCAAAACCAGTGACCGTGCCACTTGGACCCCAATTTAGGCTTTCTGCGTCACAAGCTCCAAAGATCACAGAAGAAATTGATTACATGAATAGGGTCCCGTATGCAAGTGCTGTTGGCAGTGTTATGTATTGCATGATGTGTACAAGACCTGATTTAGCTCATGCAATAAGTGTTATAAGCAGATTCATGGCCAACCCGTGAAAGGAGCACTGGAGGGCGTTGAAGTGGTTATTGAGATATCTGAATGGGACGAGGAGTACAGGAATTATGTTTACAGCAGATAACAGGTCTTCAAAAATGATTGAAGGATTCACAGACTCTGATTATGCAGGATGTGTGGACACCACGAAGTCTATATCAGGATATGTATTCACAGGATATGGTGGAGCTATAAGCTGGAAGGCTTGTCTTCAGAAGGTGGTAGCTTTATTTTCTACGGAAGCAGAATATATAGCTGCTACTGAAGCAATAAAGGAAGCTATATGGTTGCTTGGGTTCATAAAGGAAATGGGAGTGATGCAGGAGGATATGGTTGTGCATTGTGATAGTCAAAGTGCACTATGTCTGATAAAGAATCCGATGTACCATGAGACATTATTGCAAAAGGAGAAATCAAAGTTGCCAAGATAGCCACAGAAAACAATCCAGCGGATGCATTAACCAAGTGTCTGGCAGTGACCAAGTTCTCAAGGTGCTGGGACTTGGTCAATGTGAGGAAGCCTTAGATAAAGGGAATAAAGAGCAGTCACCAGAAGGAATAAACGTACAGAACCAAGGTGGAGAATTGTTAAAGATTGGTCCTGTACGTTGATAGATATAACACTATGGAAACAGAGAGGAGTTGGATCAACAACAGAAGATGAGAAAGAGTGAAGCCCAGGCTTATCAGCTGGATGTGCACTGATATCGGTTGAGGAGTTAGTTAGGAAAATCTTAACTGATAGTGTATACATGTACATATAAACGGCAGTTGAAAGAGAGGGAAAAATACATACACAGAAAACTTACTCATTCTTCAATCTGTAAATGTACCTTCAGTTCTTTGTTGATAGTGGAAATTTTGGTGGCTGCCGTGGATGTAGGTTATCAAACCGAACCACGTAAATCTGTCTTATTTTACTTGAGCAATTCCTTTAATATCTTGCATGCATGCTTGTTGATTAAAGCGCCGATCAAAAGAGGCGAATTCTATAGAAGAATACAGAACCTGGTTTCTTGTTTTTTCATCAGACACGATGGCAACCAAGTGCTCATTATGGAAACATGAGTTCACGGACATGGCTACTTGATAGTGGTGCCTCTCACCACGTCATGAATGACCCCAGCAACCTATCCCTCTACATGTCCTACCATCGCTATGATGACATTATGATCGGAGATGGCACAGGTCTCCAAATCACCCAAACCGGTTACATTTCTCTCCGTACACCATCTCGAACCTTTGAATTAACCAATGTTATTTTTGTTCCCAACATGAAAAAGAACTTGATCTATATCTATCAAGTCACATCCATTCCTCCTCTCCGCCTTCTCCGGTGTCAAGACCACTCCCTCCGAATGGCATCATCGTCTCTGTAACCTATCGTCAAGTCATTCTTCACAACATTATTTCCACATTTGGTCTAGAAATATAAAATTTAATGTCACAAATTATTCTCTGTAATGCATGTCAATGCAATTAAAGCCACAAATTATCATTTCAAATTCCCCCTACCTCTTCACAAAGCTTAGAAAACTGTTCTCTGATGTTTGGACATCCCCAGTTTACTCAATCGATGATTTCAAATATTGATTTAACTGAATGTTCTCAGTTGACGAGATGCCACCACCTCCGAGATCGGGAGTTCAGGACGTCCGGATGGATGGTCAAAGGGTGGTCCTTCAAAGAACCTACAACCACAGACAACAGGTCAGAGGGCTCCGAAAGTGAGTCCGATGAAGCCCCTCAGATGCTTAAATCAGGTTGGGAGTAAAATAACGAATATATGTAATCTGACAGTTGGTGAATGTGTCAATGAATGTGGGAGGAAGCATATCTGATTATTTATAGAGAGGCTAGACGGTTGATGCGAGAGCATTACCCGGCATGTGACACGCTCGAGCGTTTCTCGAGGCGAAGATCACGCTTAGACTGATCGTTATATTGATCGAGATTGTTTGCTTGATCCTCGGTGATTTTAGAGCTAACAAAGATATAGATAGGTCATACTCTTGGAGGCGTGATCCCTACATGGAGCATCAACTTGGGTGGGAATATCTGGTACGTCCTCGGGTGGTCCTCCCTGAGCTCTCGATGCAACTCGACGAAGAACAATCAACTCGATCCTCGGGTCCTAAGGCGACCCTATCAAATATTATATCATTTGTGTTTATCATTTCACGAAATATAACTGGTATTACCAACTCAAGCGAAAATCACATGTTCATGATGTCTTCATATGCCTAAAAAATTTAGCTGAGAAATATTTTAACCTACCCATACGCACTACGAATGAAGGCGAATATCAGGCTCTCACAAACATCCTTGCCTCTTCTGGAATTTCTCACCTAACAACTTCCCCACACACTCCGGAAACATAACGGATACTCCTAAACGTCACCATAGACACATTGTCGAAAACTGGTCTATCCCTCCTTCATCATGCCTCCCTTCCTCTAACCTATGCCTTTACCGTCGTTCTCATAAATTGCACGCCCACTCCCACCTTACAACTCTCTTCTCCCTATCAAAACCTTTTTCAATCAACCCTAAACTACTCAAAGCTTTGTGTATTTGTTTGTCTTTGTTACCCCTGGCTTATCGTTATACATCTCATAAACTTGAACCTCGGTCAACTCCCTTTGTGTTTCTAGGATACTCCCTTACTCCGAGTGCTATTACTTCCTTGATAAACACACCTCCAAAATTTATGTCTCTCGTCATCTCATGTTCGTTGAATCCATATCTCCCTTCTCTTCCATCCAAACACATCTTCCTCGTCCTCGACATAATACACCGTCTCACTGGCTGCCTCCTGCATTTATTATTCCTCCAACGCCACTCAACACATCATCTTCAACTTCAACGAAGTACCTTGATAGTGTGCATATCCACCATCTCACCCTTCAACCAACCCAATAACCAACATTCAAACCACTACCGAACCTCAATCCACTAATACTCTTAGTAACCACTTTCCAAATCATTCAACACATGACTCAACTTCAGTCCTCAAACACTTATTCCACGATCACTAGAGCGAAGATTGCAATTTAAAAACCAACCCAAAAACTCAATCTCATGTCCACTCTTCCAAACCAAATTAACCTTGGCTATTTCCGAGATGCTCTCGTGAGAAATGGAACATGGGAACTTGTTCCACATATTCCCACTCGAAATATTGTTGGTTGCAAACGGATATTTTTCACTGAAAGATTACCTAATGGTTCTATTGACAGGTACAAGGCTCGTTTGATAGCCAATGGATTTCATCAGAAACCGGGTGGTCGAATTCAATGACACATTCAGTCCGTCATCAAACCTACCACAAAGGGTGGTCGACTTCAATGACACATTCTGTCCGTCATCAACCCTACCACAAACAGTCTAGTCCTTAGCATTGCACTATCTTGAGGTTGTTGTATACGCCAACTTGATGTAAACAATGCCTTCCTACAAGGCAACCTATATGAAGATATCTTTATGGAACAACCACCAGACTTTATTGATGTTGACAATCCAGTCATGTCTGCAAACTTCGCAAAGCAATCTATGGACTCAAATAAGCCCCACTTGTCTGGTATCACGAGCTACACCAATATTTAATCACTCTTGGATTTCGAAACTCTCATGTGTATAGCTCACTCTTTCTTCGCAATACTTGCAACACTCAAATTTTTTGCTTGTCAATTGTGATGACATCATCACTGGAGCCACCAAGGATACTGTTCAAAGATTCATTGATTTTTTAGCTCGTCGCATCTTAAAGATATTGGACCTCTCTCATTGTTTCTCGGCATCGAAGTCATTTCACATCCTCATGGTATTCTACTTTCTCAACAACGGGATATCAAGGATATTTCAGCTCGCACTAGCATGGTCTCCTCCAAACCGGTCTCCAGTCCTCTTCCCACTAGCCCACTGCTCACACTTCAGACTGGCTCTACCCTATCTGATCCCACTGAATTTCATCAAGTTGTTGACAACCTACAATATCTCTCATACTAGACGTGACATTGCCTTTACAATCAATGAACTATCTCAATTCATGCATAGACCCACTACTTAATACTAGAATGCAGTCAAACGAGTTTTTCTCTATCTAAATGGCACACAAGATCATGGGCTGGTTCTTCATCACAATTCACCACTATCCTTACATGCCTTCTCTGATGTAGATTAGGTCGGCAATCCCGACTAGATCACTTCAACAAGTGCCTCCATTGTTTATCTTGGTAAAAAATCGAAAATCCTGGAGCTCAAGAAACAACGTATGGTAGCCAGATCGTCCACTAAGGCCGTGTTAGAAAATGGAGATTATTTCACTTTAATACTCACAAACATAAGAGAAGATGAATGAGAAAATCTGTTAGGATCAAGCGCTTACCACTAGGCCAAAAACTATAGATGTTAGCCAAGGTACAACTTTATTTCCTTATAATGTGGTAGTATAAAGTGCACCTATTGTGTGCGTTAGAGTTGGACCGTCAGGTCCATGAGTCAGGGGAGGTGCGTGTCTAATTTCTAGTGCTATCTCAATTCCCTTAGAGACCAGTCTTATCCTTTTCGATCGTCGGTCCTATCCCCAATAGATATAGTATTATCCTTTAAGATCTGGCATCACTTTTATAGATACCTGGCCAACCAGATCGAGCAGTGGAACCTGGCCAACCAGATCGAGCAATGGAATCTTAGCAACTTGACGTACGAGAGCTTCTCAGGAGGCCACCTGTAACGCCCCAAAATCCATAGGACCACATTTATGCATTTTATTGATATCATGGGCCAAATTGGCAATTTTAAATGTTATGTATTTGCTGATTTTAGCAAATTTCAGAAATAAGATGTGCTGCGGTTGGTACCAGCAGATGACTCCAAAGAGTGATGCACGAGCTGGTTTAAATCGATCGAAAAATATTTTAAGGAGGTGAAATGATTTCTTTTGGAAAAGGTTTGGTACTTTACAAATTAAAATGGTTAGAAGGGAGTTTTTATTAAATTACTGCAACTTGTTTAAAGTGTGTCATGCTAAATATTACAAGTAGCTTGACACTAATCCCTTCGGTATTTAAACCTGTTTTTAAAGAAAGATCTTTATCATTTTCAAAGAAATCCTCCTGTGTTCTTCAAAATTATTTACAGAGAAGTTCGTGTATTGCTCAAGGGGAAGAATTCTGCAGGGATCAGCTGCTGTTGCAAAGCTACGGTTAAGGCAAGTAAATTTATTAAATTACTGCAACTTGTTTAAAGTGTGTCATGCTAAATATTACAAGTAGCTTGACACTAATCCCTTCGGTATTTAAACCTGTTTTTGAAGAAAGATCTTTATCATTTTCAAAGAAATCCTCTTGTGTTCTTCAAAATTATTTACAGAGAAGTTCGTGTATTGCTCAAGGGGAAGAATTCTGCAGGGATCAGCTGCTGTTGCAAAGCTATGGTTAAGGAAA
>KV006345.1:225661-268202 GCA_001598015.1 Dorcoceras hygrometricum
GGTTCAAAATGATGTTTTGAAATGATATTGATGCTTCATTCGATTGTTCAAGAAAAGTCTATGAATGTTCTTCAGTTTAAAAGTCGTAATATCAAGATTTGATGATTGTGTAATCGGTAGTTGCTGGTTGAATCATTATAAAGTATGGTTTGATAGGCAACGACTGATGGCATAGTTGTTGTTTTGATGTTACAAATGTTGAGTTATGTTCCAGCAGCTGCATCTCCTTGTTAAGATTCAGCAGCTGCATCGTTATAATGTTTACGAATGTTCTTCCCTTTTTGCTGTAATGTCGGGATTTGATGATTGTGTAATCAGTAGTTGCTAGTTGAATCAGTATAAAGTCTGGTTTAATAGGCGACGGCTGGTAGCGCGATCATTGTTTCGATATTACAAGTGTCTTTCGTAAATTCCAGCAGATGCACTATTCATCAGCAGGCGCATCTTTCCTTGTTAAAAAACCAGCAGTTGCATTTCCTTTGTTAAATTTCAGCTGTCGCATTGTTTGAGTTCAGTAGTTGCGACCAGCAGTCGCACTATTTCATGTTCAGCTGTTGCATATTTTATTGTTCATCAGCTGATAGTTTGTTTATCAGCTGATAGTTTGTTCATCAGCAGTTTCATTGTTTTCATAAAATCAGCAGATGCACTGTACATCAGCAGGTGCATTCCTATTGAAATATTTCAGTCGTTGTATTTCTTTTGTAAATTCCAGCTGGTACACTGTTCACCAGCAGGTGCATTTCTTTTGCTAAAACCAGCAGGTGTATTTCTTTGTTAACACCAGCAGGTGCATTTCATTGTGATAGTTCAGCAGTTGCTTTATTCGTTTCTAAGTAATGTTCATTTCAGCTGGTATTAGTCCTGCGACTGGTACTATTCATTTATATATACGTGTTAGCGCTTTTTCTTGCAACTGGTTGATCAGCGTATTCCTTGCGACTGATTGATACGCTAACGACGTCGTTTCTTTAAGTTATAAAATATCAGCAGGTAGTCTTGTCATCCTATCTGTTATTTACTTCAACGACATCGTTTCATTTAAATACGATTGTCTTAGTAAGAGATCTTGCAGCTGGTTTCTGTTTATTCCAGCTGGTTCATTTTAGCGATATTTGCGAACAGCAGAGATCTGTTTTGTTTCATAAGTGCTGTTCCATTTTCTTACGACTGGTCCCTGCATTTCGACTGGTTTCTCTCCATTGTTACGATTTCAAGGTTCTAATTCGATACTCAGTAAAGTTTTAAAATGGGAAGCAAATGTTTAAAATGATGGAACCCGATGATTTACAGAAATTACAAGGAATGTTTAAAGAATGGATTGTTAAGGAACAAAAGCTATTTTAGATTATGACATAGATAGTTGACGGTCACCCATTGAAGAAGGGTGAGTAGTCGTCCAGATGTCGGCTGCCCTTTCATACGAGCTATATGCTAAAACTGATATCGGAAGTCATTTTGATCAAAGTGCAACACGGACCACATAGAACTTATATGCCATGATCAACTGAAAATGATATTGAAAATGTTAACAATGAGAAGCTGGGCTATCATCCCCTGTTTCTGCCATTGAATGTTTATTGAACTGTTTACGAAAATGATATTGTTCATTGAAGTTCCTTAACATATGTATTGAACAGATGTCCACCTGTATATTTGAATTGTTATTATCCAGGTTTTACTTGCTGAGCCTTTAGGCTCACTAGCTTTTAAAATGGTGCAGGTGCGACAACTGATGAAAGAACAGCAGGTGAAACTTGAAAACAGAATTGTTGTAATCGCAATTGCAATATATATATAAGACTTGTTTTCCGCAATCATTGTTTCCAGCAGTTGGCGCCACAGTAGTGTAAATTGTCTGTGTCTGGTTTGTGTTTCGAGTTTTCTTTCAAGTTATAGGAAATACAGCCTATAGCGAATTATCTTTTAGCCCTTATTTTATTCGAAAAATTTTTATTCACCCCAAACTCGTGACCCCGTGGGTTCGGGCGTCACACCACCCATCCCATGACTGCTCTCACCCTTGCACGCTTAACTCAACAATCCCCCCCCAAGAAGTATAGAAAATGCTTCTTGGGAGACTCGAACCCCTGACCTCGCTCTGATACCAATTGTTCGGATCAAGCGCTTACCACTAGTCCAAAAGCTATAGTTGTTAGTCAATGTGTAACTTTATTTCCTTATAATGTGGCAGCACAGAGTGCACCTATTGTGTGCGTTAGGGTTGGGTTGTTAGGCCCATGAGTCAGGAGAGGTGCGTGTCTAACTGCTGGTGCTGTCTCAATTCCTTTATAGATCAGTCTTATCTTTTCGGATTGCAGGTCCTATCCCCAGTAGAGATATTATTATCCGTTAAGATCCGGCATCACTTTTACAGCCCACATGGCCAACCAGATCAAGCGACGCAACGTCAGCAGCTTGACGTACGAGAGCTTCCCAGTAGGTCACTCATCCCAGTACTGCTCTCACCTTTGTATGCTTAACTCAACAAAACTTTGTATTGTATTTCACTTCAACTCAACTCACTCATACAAATGGTTAGAATAAATTGGGTATTTATACTATTTTCTAGTCATGAATCTACCACTAGTACATGTATCATGATTTAATTTCATACATCTCATCTACCTAGTACACGAATCTATTAATTCATGCATTCTTCCAATTCATGCATACTCCTAATGTATCTAGATAATATGAATCTAGACTATTATTGTCATTAATTTCAACACCACATTCTTCCAATTCATGCATACTCCTAATGTATCTAGATAATATGAATCTAGACTATTATTGTCATTAATTTCAACACCACCTCTTAAGCTAGATTCATCACTCCAAGAGATACACGTAACTTCTTGAATATGTTACTTCAAAGGATTTGTAAAGATATCATAAACTTGGTCTTGAGACTTCACATACTCAAACTTCACTTCTTTCTCAGTTTTGTAATTTCGAATGAAATGATACCTAGTATCAATATGTTTGCTCCTATCATGAAATACAGGATTTTTGGCCAAAGCAATGACAAACTTATTATCAACATAAATCTCTGTCGGACCTTCTTGTGGGAAATAAAGTTCCTTTAACAAATTTCTTAGCCATATTGCATGGCAAACACAAGAAGAAAATGCCACATATTCCGCTTCACAAGTGGATAAAGTAACAATCGGTTGCTTCTTAGAATTCCAAGTAAAACCCGAATTTCCCATAAAGAAAACAAATCCGCTAGTACTTTGTCGACCATCAACATCACCTACCCAATCACTTTGTTGTAACGAACTATTCTCTTGGCCACTTTCGAGTGAGATGTATTAAGAGCCTCCATTTACCGACTAATAAACCCAACACCAAAAAGAATATCCGGTCTCATACATGTCAAATATCTCAAACTTCCAACGAGGCTCTTGAAAAATGTGGGATCGATTTTCTCTCCATCATTATGCAAAGACAGTTTAACTCCACATTCCACTGGGGTGCTTACGGGATTGCAATCATCCATCTCGAATTTCTTGAGAATTTCTTTTGCATATCCTTTTTGAGAGATGAATATGCAATCTTCTCTTTGTTTTACTTCAATGCCAAGATAATAAGACATTTAGCCAATGTCTGTCATCTCAAATTCATTCTCCATAGCTCTCTTGAAATCATCAAAAATTGTTGGTTTATTACCTATAAAAATCAAATCATCCACGTACAAGCAAATAATTAAAATATCACAATCTTTATTCAATTTTACATAGAGAGCATATTCATGTGGACACTTGGTGAAGCCATTTTTCTTGAAATATTTATCAATTCGACTATTCCAAGCCCGGGGTGCTTGCTTCAAGCCATAAAACGCTTTTTTCAATTTCAAGACCTTGTCCTCATGCCCTTTCATCATATAACACGGAATTTGTTCAATGTATACTTCTTCTTCCAAATAGCATTCAAAAATGCGGATTTCACATCCATTTGGTGAATTTTCCAATTATTTTGAGCTGCCAAAGAAATGATTAGATGAATAGTTTAAGGCGAGCAACAGGAGCAAACACTTCATCATAATCAATACCAACCTTTTGTTTGTACCCTTTAGCGACCAACCTCGCTTTATATTTTTCAATCTCACATTTAGCATTTCTTTTAAATTTATACACCCATTTCATACCAATTGAGCTTTTACCTTTAGGTAATGATGTAAGTTCAAACATGTCATTTTTCCTTATTGCCTTTATCTTTTCACCATGACATTTTTCCATTTTTCATCAGCAGCGGCATCTTCGAAACCTACAGGCTCAGTTTCAGCAAGTAAACAAAATTGAGTAAATTCACTTAAATTTTGTACTTCCTCGGTAGTTTCGTATAACTCACGGAAACATTTAAACCTTTGTGGTCGACTATTTGAACCATCTTGATTATCTTGTGGTGGAGGTGACGATGGTGGAGTAGTATGATGTGTACTTTCTTCTTTTCATCATCAAAGAATGAGCTATAACTATATATTTCATTTGAAACATTCCAATCTCATGCACTTTATTCATCAAATTCAACATCTATACTCAAAATAATTTTCCCATTGTTCAAGTTGTACAATTTATAGCATTTATAATTTGTATCACACCCAATAAAAACATACATTGCATTTTTGTCATCAAGTTTAGTCCTTTTTTTTGTCCGGCACATGTGTATATGCTATGCTTCCGAACACCCGCAAGTGCGTAACATTTGGCTTATAACCACTCCAAGCTTCATTTGGTGTTTTTCCATTCACACTTTTAGTGTGCCATCGATTTGTCAAATACACTGCACAAGCAACGACTTCAGCCCAATATTCCTTTGAAATAATTTTACTTTTCAACTTACTCATTACCATGTTGAGAATGGTTCGATTTTTTCTCTCAGATACTCCATTTTGTTGCAGCAAATATGGAGTTGTCATGGTACGATGAATTCCATTATCCTCACAAAACTTTTTGAACTCATTAGAAGTGAATTCTCCCCCTCTATTGGACCTAAGAGCTTGGATTTGATAGATACTTTGTTTTTTCACCATAATTTTGAATTTCTTAAAGGTTTCAAACACCTCCGATTTTTTCTTGACAAAATAAACCCAAGTTTTTCGAGAAAATCATCAATGAAAAGTATAAAGTACTTACTCTTACCAAGCGATGACGGCTTGATAGGTCCACATACATCCTAGTGTATCAACTCTAACGGATGTTGAGCTGTCATCATAGACTCATTCGGAAAGCTTTTTCTTGCTTGCTTACCCAAAAGACATCCTTCACAAAGTTGATTTGGGTGGTCGATGGAAGGCAAACCTTTTACCATTTTTCTTTTACTCATTAGTTTCAAACTATCAAAATTCAAGTGCCTCAATCTCATATGCCACAACCATGATGAATCTTTAAAGCAAGATATCAAGCACATCGGAGCATCTCTTTGAATATTCAACAATAACATTCTATTTTTCGTCATTGGTACCTTGGCTATTAGCATTTCACTTTCATCTTTCATGGTCAAACTTTTATCTTTCAAACTAATTTCATAATTTTTCTCCAAAAATTGACCCAAACTTAAAATATTACTTTTTATGTCTGGGACATAGTAGACATTAGAAATAAGTTGATGGCTACCATTTTAAACCGAAATAAAATTGTACCTCTTCCTTGGACTTGAACTTGTGATTAATCTCCAAAAGTAATACTGCCGCCAATGGACTCATCAAGTTCAACAAACAAATCATTCTTACAACAAATATGACTACTTGCGTCGGAGTCAATGTACCACTTATTAATATCTTGCTCTTGAATAATTTTACAAGCGAGAAGCAAAGTGGGGTTTACCTCGTCAGTAGAGTTTTCCGCAAAATTATTCGTCTCCTCCACATTATTTTCTACACTCATAAGAGTAATGGCCAATTATGACAATTGTAACACTCAACATTTGACTTATCATACCTTTGTTGAGTTTGTCTGCCTCCTCCTCTTGGACTTTTTTCTCGTCCACGACTTCTTCCTTGGTTCGAAGCAAAGCCTTCATTCGTATACACCAATTATCATAATTATCTTTGGTGAGAGGTGGAACTTGGAAGGGAGTTTCGATAGTCATCTTTTTTTCAAGTTCTCAAGAGGCTCTGATACCAACCAATGGACTCATCAAGTTCAACAAACAAATCATTCTTACAACAAATATGACTACTTGCGTCGGAGTCAATGTACCACTTATTAATATCTTGCTCTTGAATAATTTTACAAGCGAGAAGCAAAGTGGGGTTTACCTCGTCAGTAGAGTTTTCCGCAAAATTATTCGTCTCCTCCACATTATTTTCTACACTCATAAGAGTAATGGCCAATTATGACAATTGTAACACTCAACATTTGACTTATCATACCTTTGTTGAGTTTGTCTGCCTCCTCCTCTTGGACTTTTTTCTCGTCCACGACTTCTTCCTTGGTTCGAAGCAAAGCCTTCATTCGTATACACCAATTATCATAATTATCTTTGGTGAGAGGTGGAACTTGGAAGGGAGTTTCGATAGTCATCTTTTTTTCAAGTTCTCAAGAGGCTCTGATACCAATTTGTTAGAAAGTGGAGATCATTTGAATTTTAAACTTACAAACATAAGAGAAGATGAAGGAGGACATTTTTGTATTGTATTTTTCTCCAACTCAACTCACTCATACAAGTGGTTAGAATAGATGTGGTATGGATAATATTTTTTCTAGTCATGAATCTACCACGAGTACATGTATCATGATATAATTTCATACATCTCTCTACATAGTACATGAATCTATTAGCTCATGCATTCTTCCAATTCATGCATACTCTTTATGTATCTAGATAATATGAATCTAAATTATTATAGTCATTAATTTCAACAGGCTGAATATCAGTCAGTCGTTGCCACAACCTCTGAATTAAGTTGGGTTTGCTCTCTTCTCACCGAGTTAGGCATTCGAGTCCCACAAGCTCCTGTCATCTACTGCGATAATGTTGGGGCTAACGCATCTAGGCACGAATGTTGTCTTGCATTCCCGCATGAAGCATGTTGCATTAGACTATCACTTCATCCGTGAGCATGTTCAAAGCGGCGCACTTCGAGTCACTCATGCATCCACTACTGATAAGTAAGCAGGCCCCTTAACGAAGCCGCTGTCACGAACACGTTTTCTCATATTATACATGACAAGATTGGACTCTCCTCCAAGAGCTCCATTCTGCGGGGGCATATAAAAGGAAACTCTCACTAATTAATTATTAGATTGATTCTTATAGCACTAAGTTAGGAGCTAATTTAGTTGATTAGTCAAATTAGTGGCTAATCATTAGCCAATCTTCAATACACGGCATCGATCAAGAATTGTAAATATGTATAAATTTACACGTCAATTTAGCAATAGAAATATAGAATAATTCAATTCCCACAATTACTTTCAAGTTTCAACTTTAAACTCCAAAATGGTCTGACTCTACATTCAGAGAATTTCATAGAATAACATGAATTATACTTATGCGCACACATATGCTCCCATTGCGACCAGTAATAATAACTAAGGATAATAAAAATAAAAGAACATATAGCAAGTGCGAAATCTAGGGAAAATTATTGTTCGTGTAGTGGTAAGTTGATGTATGCATAACATGTCTACTTGGGTCGAGTTTAAATTGTTATTAGGATATTATCCCAATGCGCCGTCCCTCCGTACGATATTAACAATCATATTCTAATAACATCTTATCACATGTTTGATTTGAGTATTATTTATCTAGCATCAATCGAATCATTATATATTTATTTCACATCAGTTAAATTTTTAATTATTTATCTCACACCAACTAAATCATTAATATAAATTATAATATTATCTCCATATTTTTCTTTTTACTATATGTTTTTTTAAATTTTATAAAGGTTAAAAATACAATTTAACACGTTATCCTAAATTTAATCCATCCAGCCAAACATATAATATTATTATCTATATAAGTCGATCCTTTTATAATCACATCATTTATTATTAATCTTCTCCTACCATATCTTATCCATCTTTTATTATTAACTTATCCTACCATTTCTTATATAGTGAGACAAATGATATCCATATATCTACATAATATTTTGGGAGTTAGAACTATAATATTAATTATCACATAAGACACATTCCGATGAATAGATGTTTTGGTTGCTGCTCAAAGGGTAAGCATATGAGCCTCAACAGTTTAAAGTAACATAACATAACATATATTAATATTGTGTATATTTCGTGCATGTATTACTCCAATTGCTATTAATAAAGTAACGAATAAATAGCCTCCAGGGGCACAGACGAGTTGGTAAGACCTGTGGTGATGTGGGAATAACTTTCCCGACTTCACGAGTTCGATTCTCGTGTTGATCATATTCCCCACTGAAATATTATGGGGATATGCTATGTGAAATAGTCCGTTATATGGATCATCTCCCCCGAACCCCTACCTACTCATGCATATCCCTCGATTTACCAACCGTATGAAGGGGCATCTGACCTATATCGGGGTTAGCCAATTAATGAGTTACTATTCTTAAAAAAAAAAAAACGTAACGAATAAATAGTAAACAAGTATAATATAATATATCATATAATCATGAAAAAAGGAAAAAAATAGAGGGAATTGGCAAATTTATGGACACATTAATTGTGATTATTTTGGTTAGTGCAAGATTTGGGTGTTGGAATGAGACACACGATCCCCTGTCTAAATAGTGAAGCAGATGCCACGTCGACATCTCCCTCTTGGGTGACGCACAGAGAGATTCCCAATTCTCCCCCTCTCTATAGACCCATTGCGCATTCACTCTACTCAACAATCATTCTCTCTAGGGTTTTCCATTTTTTGAATAAGATATAATTGCTAACTGTGGTAGCTTTCTTTGGAGGTGATTTGATTCGAATGAATTTTTCGGATCTTCTTTTGGATCGGACTCACCTTTCCATGGCACTCCATCCATGATTGTTTGTGAAGTTGTACGGATTTATTTATTTATTTGTAAAAAATCTGATGATGAAGTATTGAGTTTGAAAATGGTAGCGGATCTGCATCTTTATTGAATCTTGCTTTTGAGTCGGGACGAGTCAGCTTCTCTGAGTGTAAGGATTGATCTTATTTTATGATAATTGTGGATTTTTATCTTTGTTTGGCTTTTTTTATTTTTTTAAAATTTGATGAAATATGTTGTGATTTCATGTGCGTGTGTGTTGAAATAGATGACAATAATTTGATTTGAGCTCCTTCCTGTCGAGGTAATCGAGGAAATGAAAGTCGTGGTAAATGAAATGTGATAATTTGATTATCTTGGTTTGATTCGTCAACTGCTTTGGCAGCCGAAGATGCAAACTTTTCTATTAATGTAATCAAAAGAAGGTTTTCTTAATTGTGGGTGTCATACTAGGGTTGTGTTTGTGATTGTGGAACTTATTTATGGGAAAAAGAATCTTTGCATGGAAGAAGTAATTGTCTTATTATACTTTGACTAATTATATGCTTTATCTGTCATCTTGCATGAAAATGTACTAAAAAATTGATCATGATGAGATTTCCCCTCTTCTCACCTGGTTTAGGATTCGTTAGATTCAAATTCTGAGATCGAAGCATCGGCTTTAGATGTTATGCAACAGTTTTTTGAGGTCTGTAAATCTTTGGGCGGGACACATTGAGAGATCTATTGTGGTGGGGAAGTTTCAGTATATTTTCAGAGGTTTGAATGCTACTTCCTGCTTAACTTATCTATCGAATAGAAAATTTGTGCGAACGAGAAATATGATGGTGGATTCTGGGTCGACTGCGAAAAGGCCTATCATTGATGTCTTACCTGAGAAGGATGATGATGGTGGCTATGGTAGTGGAGGGTGGAAAAGGTGATTGGATTAAATAATTTTGTTATTTTCTGTACTTGTGTATATTTGGTATTCAGTCATTCTGCAACACGTGCAAAATTTTATTAGTAACTCCGATAACGATATGGTAGGTTCCACTTGCCGTTATTTTTGTTTGTCGTTCATCAGATCATATTTACATAAAAGCTTTAAAATAGATTCGGTTACTAAATATAACCTCACTCTACACCATATCCCTTAACAACTTACTTATGTGAACTGCTATCAACTTTGATATCTTTTATCATATTTGGTTTTTGAGTGAATACTTTTTGAGACAAAACGCATTTCAATATTTCGTTATAAACTTGTTTCATTAACAATTGTCACTGTTTAATAACGGTCCCGTATCATTTACTGGGAGTATCTTGATCTTGGCTGTAAATTAATCTGTCATTCTCTCTCTGAGTGACTAAAAGAACTTGTGTTGGTTATAGTATTTTTTTTTAACGTAAAAGAAAATATTTGTAGACTTTCCTTGCTCAGCTCTGTCCATAGGCTTCAGTGAGAGTACTTATGATGGTTTGAATTTGAACCTTAAAAAAGGAATAGTCAATTGTTTAGATAATACTGAAAATAAGAGAGCAAGCTTCCTTGTGCATTTGGTGCGGGTCATATTAAAGGCATATACCACAAACTGAAATAGAGGAATGCATGTTTAGCATGTCCTGCGGTTATGCTTTGTTGTCTTTGTTCTGGATTTAGGGCTCAAGTTTGTGGGCAACATGGGTGGTGCTTACAGTCTAATATTTTTATTTTACTTGTATTTGTATACCCATTTCATGTCGCACATAATTACTATGACACATATCTATGTCCTTTGTCTTGCGCTTTATCATCTCTTAGAGGAATGGGAAATGAAGTCTAGTTGTTCCTCGTTCTTTCCAACTTTTCCTAACTTTAGTTCAACATATATTTCTTTGATTAAATATTTAAGCAAAGTTCTTGATCTTTATAACTACCTTATAACACCATGATATTGCATAGTTAACTTATATGGAAATTATCAGCTGAGAGAATTTCTTCTTTCATTATATTGTCGGACTATGTTCATGGAACAACTTTATCGACTGAAAGTGGACTAACTCTATCGTTCCTAATTGACAGTGAAGATGGAAGATTAAGTTGTGGTTATTCCAGTTTTAGAGGGAAAAGAGCTAGCATGGAGGATTTCTACGATATCAAGACTTCCAAAATTGATGAACAGTCGGTTTACCTTTTTGGGATATTTGATGGTAGCTCTCTCTCTTTGGTTGTTCCCCAGCTTGAACATGTCTAATCAAATAAAGCAATACAAGTTTTGAGCTATAATCTTGTCTTTGATATTGCTGTTCTTTATTTTATCGTCTTACTATCGATAGGACTGAGAAGGCATATTACTTTTCTAATAAAGATGACTGTTGTTACAGGTCATGGTGGCTCTCGTGCTGCTGAATTTTTGAAGCAACACCTGTTTGAGAATATCATGACACATTCAGAATTTATTAGAAACGTGAAATTAGCTTTAAGTGAGTTGATTACCACATTCCTTGCTGTGTTTATTTTCAGAAGTATCAATGCTTTATGACCAGAGAAACGACTCGTGTCAACGTAAATATTAGCATTTTGTGCTTCGAGGACTTCAAATTTGTATCCTAATTATTGAGCTAAACTCTGGAAGAGCGTCCTCAGCCTGCTCCAACTGTCTGGAATTTTATGTGTTTGCTATTATCTGTGCTGCCAGCTTAATAAGTTCCCATATTCCTTGTTTACATGTTGTGCCTTGTGTCATGCAATTCGGTGTGTTCAACGTTTTGCTCTGAAAGTCAATGAAGTTATATTATCTCACATCTATTTACATCTAAGTGCAATATGTATTCCTACTGTAAAATGTGGCAATGGTAAATGCAGATTGAATTTTTTCTCCAGAGCATGGCAACGTGTTATACTTGCTCCCATTTTCATATCTGTCAGAAATCTGTAGTTACTTGACAAATCAATTTCCCTAGGTTCTTTGTGCGGACTTTGGACTTGTTTGTCTTGCCAGGATACAAAATTTATATTTTGTTCATTTCCTGTGTCTGCTCCTACCGGTTAGCTCACCATATCTGGTGCCGCTGTTTATATTTCAAAAAAATGTACTTGTTACGTGCAAAGAATAAAGCCTGTATAAGTCAGTACACGAGTGGTTGGGTGGTTCTATGTTGTCAATGTCTATCATTTTATGGCATATTTAAATAACTTAGATAAAATCATAGGTGAGGCATACCAGCAAACTGACAGAGAGTTTCTGGAGTCGGAAAGGGACACTTTCCGGGATGATGGCTCAACAGCTTCTACGGCAGTTCTCGTTGGCAATCACCTCTATGTCGCTAATGTTGGAGATTCTCGAACTATAATATGCAAAGCTGGGAAAGGTAATCTGCATTTTGGTTTTCTTATGAAGTAGTTTTAGACATCGTGACAAATCCAACTGTCTCCTTCAGCCAGGAACAGGCAGCGAATTGATCTTGAATTTTGCCACTGGTTTTTAAATAATTACGACTATAAAAGAAACTTGTTATTGAACCTCAATCCAATCCATCTGTAGTCGCAAAACAGTAGTTCCTTTCTGTGTTCTGGAAGTTTGATTCCCTTTCCTACCATATTACATGTTAGGACTAAAATATTTCCTTCAACTTAAAAATTCTGTACCTGTTCTTTCTCATTTCGGAAGTGTTTGAACTTTTCCAGATTCTTTGAAAGAGTATTCTGTTTCCAAACAAATTTTAAGTTGGAATTACTATTTAATGGCTGCGACCATCGCCTTTATATAAGTGGTGGATAATTTTGTTGAGACATGTACAGATTTTTATATTATTGGCCAACTAAGAACTTTCGGAATCAGCATCTCAGAAAAAAATCGAGCTACCATTCATATATGTTTTATTGATCAACATTATTTCTGATATACTACATGTATGTCTTATTGGTTCTTTTTATATATCATTAAAATTAGAAATTGCATTGAAATTAAATTGTCATTTTTATGATATTTTTGAATTTGTTTTTGGCGTGTGTAAACTAAAGACAGTATTGTAATTTAAGACCCAGGGTAATATGCTAACTAGACAATTTTTGACATATCACTTACCAAAAAGAGGTGTAGCTCCCTCATCTTTACTTCAATATAATGTAGAGATTTTTAGTAAGTTTACAGCTGTTTATGATATCCTATGGAAACTTATCGAAGTTTGAAAATTCTTTCCACAAATCATCTCCCTTGGCTTTCTTGACAGCAATTCCGCTTTCGGAAGATCATAAACCAAATAGAAGTGACGAGAGGAAAAGAATTGAAAATGCTGGAGGTATCGTGATGTGGGCAGGTATTATCTCTCTGATAAATCAATCGCTAAAGCTCATTCAATTTCTTTGCATACATAGCAATCTGCCTCGAATATATTGTAGCATTCCTGAGGCACCAAGAGGTGGTGTGTGTAGTTCATAATATTCATAAACATTAATATTCATCATCATCCCGTCTATGTAATTCCAGTAGGCAAATGGGAATCCTTCAATGACAACATGGTGTTATTTTCCCTCGATGAACAAATGGGCATATCTCTCATGAACAAATGGGCACAGATGCAGCATGATTTGTGGACTGATTGAGCTTTGCCATATGTGTAGTTGTGTCCTTCACCTTTCCTCTGTTTGAGGGACTGGTTATCATGGGTGAAATTTACTAGTGATTGGAAAGATGGATTATTTATGAGCAAGAATATGAACCCCATGATTAAAGATATGGCTGTTGCTTTTAAAATTGACCCTCGAATAAATAATAATTTAAGAAGTAGCCATCTCATTTTTGCTATTGTTTCAGGCACTTGGAGGGTTGGAGGTGTATTGGCCATGTCTCGTGCTTTCGGAAATCGCATGCTCAAGCAATTTGTGGTAGCCGAACCTGAAGTTCAGGTACTCCATTATGATATCATAATGATTGAATGTTTTGGTTCTCTATACTGACGAACTCAGTGATCTTGCATGATAACCCTGATCATGATAACGTATTTCAATATTGTCATGTGATCTTGCAGGAACAAGAAGTTGATCAAGATCTTGAATTGCTCGTGCTTGCTAGTGACGGTCTTTGGGACGTTGTACCTAATGAGGTAAATTGTATTTAGCAAATAAAGGTGTTACTCATGTATCATATATTCGAATTTTCAGGTTTTTGTTTTCACATATGGAGACATTTTTTTGTATCCAAAATTAAAACATCTCACTTCCATGTTTCCGAAAAAGCCTACTTACTTTTAATTTGTTCCGACGGTTCATAATAGTAATAATGTTTTAATCTAACTTTTTTTCATTCACACAAGAAACTCGTGCCACATTCTAACTAAATACATAATACGTTAACGACCTATATTCTGGTATTTACATAATACTTTAAACATACATCACTTCTGCGAAATCATGCATATATAATATTTTCAATTGATGGGTTACTAGAATATATATTCCAAAATGCCGGTAACTGAACCCAAGTCAGTCTGTTTATTTGCTTGCATCAGTTTTAGTATAAATACACTTGTTTTCAGGATGCTGTGTTGATAGCACAAACAGAGGACGACCCAGAAGCAGGAGCTCGGAAGTTGACAGAAACTGCTTTTGCTCGTGGCAGTGCTGACAACATCACCTGCATCGTCGTGAAGTTTCACCATGATAAACCCAGCCCTGAGGAAATGTCTCAGCATCTTGAAGCCGAAATGAAGGAAACACAGCAAGCTTGCGAACCAAAGCTTGAGGTATCCCAGTTCCAAAAAGATGAACCCGGCCCTGAGGAAATCTCTCAACATCTTGAAGCTGAAATGAAGGAAACAAAGCAAGCTTGCGAACCAAAACCTGAGGTTTCCCAGTTAGATTCTGAACCAGAGTCAGAGGAGACCCGACAGAGTTGATGGATTTGTCGATGAATTTGCAAATTCTGATTCATGCTCACTACCGAGCCGAGGGTTGTGATTTGTTTATTCATTGGTTTGTTTCTTGCAAGTTGTCTTGTAATCTAAAAATTCTGGTGCTTGTGTAGAAGTTCTTTTAACTCATAAATTTGATCTTGTTAGATTCAACTGCGTGGTCTAATTTAATTTTAATTTAATAAAGACTCGTTGGATTGAATCTCTCTTGTCAAATGACCCCAACCCAATGATGAGTGCATTTTCTTCAAGATTGTTATTAAATTCTGAAGAGATAAATTTAAAATCCTCTTGATTGAAACAATTCGCATATATTTGAAATCGGGTTCTGATGAAGTTGGTTATGCTGCTAGTGAGCTGTTAAATACTCTGTGAATAAAAGAAGGATCGTTTCCAAAGCTCGAGGGCTTTGATTGTGATAACGAAATGGCATGTCTTTGAATATTCTTGCTTTTTAGCCACAAAGCCAAGTTTCATTGAACCTGCCATTGAAGATTGGCAACTACCACTCCATGTTGAAAAAAATACTGTGACTTAGGGCACAAGTACACAAGAATAGCGTTGCAAGAATATGAAGTGTTATAAATTATAGTTTATTCGAATCATTAATGCATTGAGCATATGTATCTATCTGTAATGCTCTCTTTTTCTGCCACAAGACCATCATCCAAATATCATATGCATGCTCCGAGTCCCAACGCTAAATTATATTTGACACATAGCTCTCCGAATCATGCATTTTTTCTCTTATTCACCTAATAAAATGATTACATATAAATATGGCTGCTTAGTGAGTTTACATTACAAACTACATAAGATATTTGAAAAAAAAGGAGTTCTTCCAAGTAAATGCATTTAGAGTAGTTTTATATATAACACAGTGCAACTAACTTCATAACCCAATATGTCTATGTATCAGCATTACTCTAAATTTTCAATCTCAACATGATTATCTTACAAAAATTACCGAAGAGCTCTTAAACAATATTTTGTTACACAAAAGAATGCGAAAAAATATTTTTTGGATAAAAAACAAAAACTTTGGGATTGCTAAGTCAAAGATTAAAAATAAAAAGGAACGGAACATTCTTGAGCTAAAAATAGTTATTAAATCGTTATCACTGTATATTATGTTCAAATGACAATGTTCAACCGGAGAGATTTTTTTTCTTGTTATGATATTTTACATTTATATCAGTAAATGATTTAAAGTGTTTGAATCAAAATTTTATAATGAAATTAGGTATTAAGGGACTTGAACATAAAAGGTAACTGGAGTTAAAAGGTGAACATGGTTAAGCTAAATGTGCCAATTTAACCATGGTTAACGCCAACTCTAGTGAGGTGGTGGGAACCCAAAAGGTTTGGAACTCACTATGAAATAAAACCATCACAAGTAACTCCAACTCTAGTTACGCGGGAACCCAAAAGTTTGTGTAATGTGTTCAATGAAATGGAACCATCTCATAACCATGGTTAAGCTTTATGTATTGGTTAACTCCAACTCTAGTTAGATTAGATGGGAAATCAGAAGTTTGTGTTTGCTATGAAATACAGCCGTCTCATAAACGTATTGTTTAGGTCACATATATCTTTCTCCATTGTCTAGGGTTTTGTCCATGTTCAATTTGGTGGGAAAGTAGGAAAAAATAAACAATCACTGTTCCAGCTCATTCAAGTTCAGAATTTGGCGAGTAACATTTACATTCCCTTTATTTTTCTCGTTTTCAGTTTTACGTTGCAATCGAATTTTTGTTTCTGGAACGCAGGGATTTTGGGCAGTGTACTTAAATGTTACACAGCTTGACAGTCTTTTATTTGATTATATTAGATCCATTGGTATCCGTTAATTCAAGGGTTATTTGGGATCTATGATGGTTACATGTTTTCGTAGTTCTGTGCCCTCAGAGTTTGTTTGAACTGCTGTTTGTCATTTATGCTGTTGAGATTAGTTTATGTTTTGATAAGGTTTTTGCCTGAGGATTTGAGCTGCTTCATTGTCACTGTTATTCAGTGTTGATGTCAAATTTGAACCGGGATATTTCAGAAAAGAAACGCTAACCCTCAGCACGAGCTATCCACACATGCTGGAAAGTAGGATACACCCCGAATGGCACAGTTCTTGGACTCATGATCGAGACATGGCTTTTTGTTGTCATTAAGAATCTGTATCTTACAAGTGTCTCATGAAAATGAATAGTTTAAGACCTAAGTGAATGCAACGATTTATTCGAAAGAAACTTCTATAGAACCCTGGTCGTTAGAGTATATCATATAAGGAAAAAATGTAACTATTTGTTTAGGTTGATTTGATTAGGATTCTCCAAATTATGTTTCGATCTTAATTTAATTTGTTTCCATATAAATGTAAATATGTTCTTTATATTGAATACACCGATAATAACATGATAAGCAAATATCACTTGCTCAAATCTTAATTGTCGTAGTAGAGGTGTGCCAAACATATAAAAATCAGGTGTATTGATTGATATCTGACCCGAAAATACACTCTCTCAGATATCCACTAAGTCAAAAAGTTCCACATATTTGATATACTGGATTAGATAACAAATATTAAACTTCAATCGAATCCAAATGAATTTGTCACATTTAGCCAATCATTTTGGGCCTTTAAATTATATTTTCATGTATCTCAGAGTTTTTTTAACCTTTTGGAGTTTCAAAGCTAATGGTGTGGGAACTATGAGCATGCAATAGCTAAGGACTTAGCCAACCCCACTTAGTGGGATAAGGCTTCTGTGTCGTGGTTGCAATGGCTAAAGACTGAGACTGGAGAATCGGTAGACTTAAAATTAATCAAATTGATTAACTGCAGGCAGTGATCGGGAAGTGGATACCGTGTATGATTATGAACATGCCCCCTTTTGACGGGTTAGAAAATTTTCTATCCAACTAAATTGAATCAGATGGCAAAAATGGTAGAGTAATCAGATATCTGATCCGCGCTGTGCAGTAATTATTTGTTCCTTTTTTGTCATCTTCCTCGTGTTCTTCATCCCAATTTTTCCTCCCGACAAATTGTACCGCTGATGTATAGTGTAGAAAAGTGGCCCTACCAGATTGTAAGACATGCCAATCCTTTATGATGAATTAGGTATTATCAAGTGTCGGTCAAACGCCAGTACTGAGTGTTATTAGGTAGTTTACATAAAAAAAGATATGAAGAAAATACATCATGATCCTGCACGGGAGTAATTTTCCGTTGGTGTAATGCATTTGTCATTCTTGTGGCTATTTAAGTTGCTTCATTCATTTTATTTGTTTAAACTTGAAGTTTATGCTTGAACTTGACTGCTCGAGGGAGAAAGGATTGTTGGATTGTAACATATACGAAGGTTTATCTCTTCAATCTTTATAGAATGTCAACCTAGCAACAAATTAGTTTTCAAACTTCACTGTTTCTGGTTGGAATGGAACATTACTTTTGGAAAATAATTGAAGACTAAACCAGATCTCAAGTAGTTCAACTGCTGTTTTGAGTTGTTTGGTTGTCAAGTTAAACAGGCTTCCATAGTTTGTGGTTAACTATTTGAGTTTTAGGTTGCATAATATATGACGCATGGGTACTACGAAAATGGCCATGACACCATGTATTCTATTAGATACTCCCCGAGTAGACGCTGGTACAGCGACTATGAGTGTCCGATAAATAACATTAATATAAATATGATACAGTATCAATAAGGCCAAAGGAGTATCCTGACCATGTCTTATTGGTCAAGAATTATCTTTTAGAAGGTACGGTAGAGATCATTTTTGGCAATATTTTACTGGTAATTAAAATTTTGAAAATAAAAATATAGGTCGGTATTATTGATAAAAACAATTATACCTTTTTGAATATATTACGTACTATTACTTTTTCATTATTAGAGTAAATATAAATAAACTTGAGTTTTAATGTGGCGCACAAAAATTGTTTAATTTTACGTTGATGTGTTTATGATTTTTTGGTTATCAACATACACTTGCATTTGTGCATGTCTATTATTTATATTTATTTCAATATACATAAATTTGCCACATGATTTTATTATATAAAATTTGAAATTTATCTGATCCAATATCCATGCTTGTCCTTCGTAGGTTACGCGATAGAACATCGCTACCTCTTTGTGAATGTATTGTTTATTGCAGAGCATGTCGTGTTTTAAATACTTTTAATTCTTGAAATTTAAAACGTTGAGATAGGGCGCTCAATAATGCGGAAATGATTTAAATTCTAATATAAATATTGTCACATATAAATCTGTTGGCTGCACCACTGCTGCTAGACATGGTGCATGCCGAGGTTTTTACTTTGTTGTTTTAATTCTGATCTGAATGATTGATTTCACATGTGGTTCCAAGCCCTTGAGGATGTTACTTTGGAGGTTGAAGTTATGACCCAGTTATTTGCTGATAACCTGTAATGATGGGTTTGCTATGTTATAATGATCCTTCATTCCTAATAAGTCTTGATATCCAGAAAAGAATACCCACATGATATTATTTATGAACTCAGTTCTGTTACTATCGCATTTCAATCAGGATACATATATTCTGGGATTTCTATATTATACTTTTTGTAGTAACATATTTTTTATCCTCTGTCATGCTTCAGGTGCTTGGAAGTCATTTTTCTGGGGGACCTTTGTTGCCAAACAATCCCTGATACTCGGTAGTTCTTGTCACGACTTAAGAGTACGCGATTGATAATCCGGTGAAGATTTTTGAAGGCATATTAGTTTCTAAGGATGGAGTGCAATAAAGATGAAGCCCTCAGGGCCAAATCAATTGCTGAGAGTAAGTTAGAGAAAAAGGATTTTGGAGGTGCGAGAAAATTTACCTTGAAAGCTCAAACTCTGTATGCAGGGTTGGATGGCATATCCCAACTGTTGACAACACTGGATGTGTATATATCTGCGGAGAATAAGATAAGTGGGGAAGTAGATTGGTACGGAGTACTTGGTGTGAGCCCCTCAGCTGATGATGAAACAATAAGAAAGCAGTACAGGAAGTTTGCCCTCCTGCTGCACCCTGATAAAAATAAATCTGCTGGGGCCGAAGGTGCATTTAAACTAGTTTCTGAAGCATGGACTTTGTTATCAGACAAGGGAAAGAGATTGGCTTATAATCAAAGGAGAGGTTCCAAGGGGTTTCCCCAGAAGGTTCCTATGCATAATGGTCGTCAACCAGCAGCACCCATGGCGAATGGGTATTGCAAGGTTGCAAGCAGGACATCATCAGCTCCAGTGACCCAAAATAATAGTGTGAAGGTGCCCGTGCCCCCAAAACCTACTCCTACTCCTACTCCTACTCCAGGCCATCAAAGAACTGATACTTTTTGGACGATCTGTGATTCATGCAAGATGCATTATGAGTATGTAAGGACATATCTTAACAATACTCTTCTTTGTCCCAATTGTAAGAAGGCCTTTAAGGCTATAGAGACTGCTCGACCATACAATTGTTCCAAACCAACCAATCAGTTTCATCAGCGGCAGCACCCAATTCATGGTAATCATGTACCCATCCGAAATGCTCATGTTCCTGTAAAAAATTTTACTTCTGCTCAGAAGTCAATACCGGACCAGTCAGGTCCAACCAATCATCATCAGCGACGGCACCCAAGTCATGGTAATCATGTACCCGTTCGAAATGCTCATGATCCTGTAAAAAATACTACTTCTGCTCAGAAGTCAATGCCATGCCAGTCAGGTCCAAATTCTTTTAGGAATGTCAACCACCATCAGGATTCACACACTGGAACAGCTAATGTCGGTAGCACAGAGCCTTCGATTGCTGCAAAAGCTGCCAATGTTGTTCAACTGGCACAGGGTAAGTTGAAGAGAGCACACACTGAATCACTTATCTCCTCCGGATGGGAGGCATATACTAAACAGAGAAGATTAGATGAAGGTGTCACGAGATCTGGAGTGAATAATAATTCAGCCCTGGCACATGGTGGATTTGGAACTTCCAGTGCAAATGCTGGATCAAGTGTTTATGGTTCTTCTGGAACATACCATAAGCCAAACATCACTAGAGAGTTGACAGCAACGGAAACCCGAAACATGCTGATGGCCAAGGCCCAGCAGGAGATTCAAAAGAAGGTAAGCGGATGGCGGTTGGAGATAACTTCCAAGCCTATGACTAAAAGAAAGGCAAGATAACAGCAATCAAAAAAGAGATAAAGTCAAAGGTGAGCTGTCTGCTGCCAGGATAGCCGAGCAAACTGAAAAACGTCAGGTCAACCATGCTTCTGGCAATGCTACTCGAGAGGATCCAGCAGTGGCATCCATAAATGTGCCAGATCCTGATTTTCATGATTTTGATCTGGATAGAACAGAAAGTTCTTTTGGAGATAATGAGGTTTGGGCTGCATATGATAATGAGGATGGCATGCCACGTTTCTATGCTCTAATAAACAAGGTCATCTCTAGGGAGCAATTTAAGTTGAGGATCAGCTGGCTTAATTCGAAAACCAACAGTGAATTCAGTACTCTAGATTGGATAGGCTCGGGTTTCTATAAAACATGTGGAGAATTTAGGGTGGGCAAATATGAAACCTGCAAATTCATCAATGCCTTTTCTCACAAGGTTAGTTGTTCAAAAGGGCTGCGTGGAGCCATTTTAATACTGCCCAGAAAGGGTGATGTTTGGGCACTCTACAAAAACTGGTCATCTGATTGGAACGAGCAGACACCTGATGAAGTTATACACAAGTATGATATGGTGACAGTATTAGAAGACTATAGTGAGGATATGGGAGTTGCTGTTGCTCCTCTTGTGAAGGTGGTTGGATTCAAAACAGTATTTTGTCCAAATTTGGCCCCTGAAATGATCAAGAGAATACCCAAGGAAGAGATGTTCCGATTTTCTCATCAGGTCCCAAACCATCTGCTCTCTGGCGAAGAAGCTCTAAACGCCCCCAAAGATTGCCTGGAGCTGGATCCAGCAGCAACTCCGCTGGAACTTCTTCAGGTGATAACTGAAACCAGTGATGCACCAATGAAGCTGAATAAGGAAAGTTGATGAACAGGTCTGGCAGAGTGTTCAAAAGTACCGCTTTGCTACAGGGATGTGCGTTGCAGGGAATTTTCTCGAGCCATGGAATGAGAGAATGGGATCGCTTAGTTACAACGTAATCAGCCAATTTTGCTCAAGTAAATATTTCAACTAATGCACAGGTCACTGGAGAACTGACTAGTTTGTTTCTTCCCAATAGTCACTAGGTACAGTTCTAGGATATTTGCATCTTGCTACACTCCCATTATATTGGGTGAATTATTCATATTATTCCTTCATAAGCTTGGAAGACCGAGAACTCGATTTCTCTTTCCCCCAACTCGAGTTAGAAATTGGTTTAAGAGAAATTTGTGATCTACTGCTTCTGATTATGTCGTCAAATATTGGGATTCTCTCCCCTTGAAGATAAGTAGAATTTAAGACACTGCAATCAGCAACCTGTATTTGCATCCCCTTTTGGCTTAGAAACTGTCCTTTCCTTCTGGTATAAACTTGTTTGCCAAATTGCATCTTGAAGTAACTCATTCTTTACTCCTGGATGGGTATTCCGTATGCAGCCAAATCAGTGGAGTCTTTTTTGCCCATAATTTTGTCCTTCTCAATACATAGCTTTAATGTTTCTCATGGGGTTCTTTCGGGGAAAACTGGGTAATCTATTAATTCATCTTGATTTATTTCTACAGACCCAAATTCAGGAGGTAGACACATGGAAATCAAATAAGTTTAATAACAGATCCAACTAAGAAAACAGTGTTCAAACGAGCCGCCGTAGTACCATTATGTGCTATGCCAATGTTTCTTATGGGCATCGGAGTTGCCTGGGCCAGTTTCCCAGCGCGAAAATTCTAGGCAATTCGATGTTGCCAAAATATCTAAGTAATACAGTACCAGGTAGTAACTTTCATTCAATTTTACAGTGACTCTGGAGGGACTCCAAATCTTTTGCTAAAGTCTGACTTTAAAATGTCCAAACTTCAAATTATCTTTTACACGTGTATCAGTCAAACTCCCTACACATATATAAAAATTTAATTTTTATTGAAAAGACATATTTCTTTGATATAGTTCATGAACGCTTTTTTTTATTACTATAGATATAGAAAAAAAATAAAATGTCAAATATATATATATATATAATTCAAATTTAAATCATCGCTATCATATTTTCTATTCAAGTTTTATGATTTTATTCAAATATCAACAAATAAAACACAAGTTTCAAAATCTATATAATCATTAAAAGTCAAATTACATCATTTTGGTGTATTCCATTTAAAATAATTTACTAACTATAACTAAAATTTTATGGCAAAATCATCAACTTAAAAAAACATCATTCAATTTTTTTCAGTAAATAAATATTATTGAAGTTTAAACCATTATTTTTTTATTTACATTTTACTTAATAGGATTTATTAAGAAATTATTGAATATACGATTCAATTGTTAAATAAATTTTTTATAAAAACACAAATTACATCAAAAAATTTCAACTCAAAATATTTAATGACATAAATTCAAACTATTTTTGTTAAGGTTAAGCTATATATTAAATTGATATTATCATATAATTCATAAAATATTAAATTATTGATTTCGATAACGAATTATTAATATATATCATATAATTTATAAAATATAAATTATTAATTTCTATATAAGAAATACTAATATTAACAATTTATTTTATATCTATACATTAAAAAATATCTTTGTTAGGACAAAATTTATTAGTTTGGTGATAACAAAATAAGACAAGAATTTAACAGGAGATCATTTTCAGTCGACGCGGTGTATTTCAGCAGTTAGACTACTCGTTGGAATTCAGCAGTTGGTTTGCAATTAATCGTTGGTTTGATTTCAGCAGGCGTGTTAGATTCGAACATAGGAATTTGAGTATTAGCGTGTTTTGCTAAGGATTGCAAAACGACATCGTTCGAGTAAGTTGGAACGACGTCGTTGGAGTGCACATTTATATATCAGCAGTTGAACCAGTCAGGGTAATCAGCAGAAAGAGTTCTTGAAGTGAATCAGCTGTTGAATTAGAATATTCCGTTGAAAGATGCAAAACGACAGCGTTTAGATAAGTTGAAACGACGGCGTTTTGAAGTACCGTTAGGATTCAGCCGATGGAGTTTGCGCATAGTCAGTCAATGTATTTCAGCAGATGTATTCCTTAAAGTAAATCAGCAGACAGTTGGTCACTTCAACTGTCAATGTATTTCAGCAGATGGCTACAGTGAATATTAACCAGCAGGTGCATTCATTCAAATGTATTCCAGTCACAGTATCATTAACAACGATGATGGAGTTAGAGCTGGTTATCAAAGTAATTTCAGGCGCAAGTTTAAATTGATTCAAATACGATCGTATACTCAAAATGGAAAAGATATGTAGAATCGTACAATTGCCTGGAATTAAGGAGATAAGGTAGGTACTATTTTGGGTAAATAGTACGATGTACAGAGGCCGTTTTTCATTGTTTGCACAGAAATGGAAAGAAGACAAATTGGTTCTGTCAATGAGCAATTTTACCTTGTAGTGGAGCAGTAATTACGGCGTACTATTTGACAGTGATTCAAACGGGATTTATTTTCCTTTGAAGCATTTATGACCGTTGCAATCAAAGCCTATAAATACCAGGAGCTGGATTGAAGAAATCATCCTTCGCTATTATTCTATTGCGGTCACGCTGTCAAAATATTATCTCGAGCTTTCCTTGCATTCATCTCTACGAAGCTCAAAGACTTGAAGAATACAACCTTTGTTATTCACTGAAATACCCTCAAGTCATCCTCTGGTTCAATCGTTGAATCGAGTCTCTTTGTTTAAGAAACCAGAGGATTTTACAGTACTCACATCGTGTATTCATTGTCTTATCTTATTGAGTCTGTAACGAACTGACTTTGCGAAGTAGTTCGAAAAATGTACGAGTGTTGTAACAATCAGCAGCTGCGTCTGCGTGTTAAATTGTGAAGTGTCTAGGAGTTCATACAAGTGCTGCTTGTGTGATCGGTTGATTGCTGAAGGCCTGTAATCAGCAAATCTTCTAGTGATACCTTCTGAGGAGGAAGAAGGGGAGATGTAGGAGATTTATATCCGAATTTCCAGAAACAAACTCTGAACCCTCATCTTTTACATACTGCACTTACATATTGCTTATTATTTACTGTTCACAAGTCAATCGGTTTTATTCCGCACTTTTCAAGTTAACCGAGAAACTTGCATAAAATTGAGATACCTTAAGTCTGATAACTCGGACTTAAGTTGAGTCGTGTTGCAAAACATTTAAAAGATTTCAAAAATCGAAGGAGTTCATTCAACCCCCATTCTGAACTCCTATTTGCTTATTCATCATATTTTTGAGACCATCAATCTTTTCAATAACTATATCAAATAATTATTGAAATTTATATATTTAAAATATTTCGATTCAAATTATTATAAAAATTTAATAGCTTATTTATCTATATATTTTTAATATTGATATATTATATTAAAAAAATTCAGAATTTATAATTAGTTTATTAATTTCTGCAAATAATTTAGGTTATTTATATTTCAAACGCTCATATATTCTATTTTAATTATCAACTAAAATTATATCTGATGCATGGATGAGATAATATGTTGGTGACAGATGCTGTTTCACTGCTCTGGATGATTCTAACACTAAATATCTCAAAATTACAGAGCAATGTTCAATCAACGCCATCTTTCATCATACTAACAAATTTATATATAACATAGATATTATTGAACTAAGATGGCATTTTATTAATCAGGGAACCGTCCGAGTAAAGGTCGGATCATCATCTAAAGGTCCCCTAAATGCAGAAGACAAAAGAAACAGCATATATCACCAACCAATTTCAAGAAAACCAAATCTCAACACAAGTAGTTTCTCAAGGGTTTCTCCAAAGTGGAACTACAGGTCCATATACGTATTCTTATTGCTTTCAAGTATGTAACAATGGAAGGAAATGTTGATGCCTAGGCAACAAGAACATCCTTGTAAGGCGTCGATTTCCCCTCCTCGGCGGCAGGTCTTTGCTGCCTCCACTGTTCTTCTCGAACTTGCGGCACCTGACTTTCTCTCGGTTGCGACTCATACTTAGATATTGGCCTCTGGTGTTCGTCATTCTTAGATATTGGCCTCTGGTGTTCGTCATTCTTAGATATTGGCCTCTGGTGTTCCTCATTCTTAGATGCGGGCCTCTGCTGTTCCTCACCAAGGAGTGGCTCTTTCCCCTCTCTTATACGACGTAAACGCTCTTCCGCACCACCTCGCAACTTCTCTAGCCTTGGTTCAGTGCCACGTAGTGCCTGATAAACTTTTAAGACGTTTGCCACACCGCCGACAAAGAGCAATATGCTTCCAAATAAAGATAACCAAATCCATGTTTCACCCTGCACCATTTCTCGGATTTTAGAAGCCAATGGAGTTACCCAGTCCATATGGTGCATACGTTGAGCAATATCAACATGTATTATTACTGGGAAATCATTTCATGTTGTCAAAGAAGTAAAAATTGAGTAAACCAGATAACATTCAATGTTAATTCCAAGCTGCACAAAAAGACATGGCATCCACAAAAGGGGCAAATCCAGGATGGCACGTGCGCATGTTGTTTTAGTTTGAGAAACAGGTACAGGGACATAGAAAGGTCTGAAGAATCTTGAATTCAAAACTAAATACAAAGATTCAATTTTTTCTCAAAGGTGGAGATATAGACGAGATCAAGTCAGCATAAAAGAATGGAATATCATTAGCATATTCAGTCGCTTTAGCTATGTGACGTGAAATACAATTACCAGAACATCCAATCTAGGGCGATCAGATTCAATCTTCTCTCGACTGTTGATAATACCGCCGACTAGGAACAACAAGCTCGCCAGCAGGAATGGAATATGAACGCTCTGCTGTAATATCTGAATAAGCCCATCCGCTCTCTCATAGATTTGACATGAGTTGTGAATTGATCCAAGCAACCATAGAACTGGACCAGCAATTAGCATGTTTAAAGCATGTCGTGTAAAGCTACTATAGCCGTATCCTTTCACTGCCTGTAGAACATTCAAACACATGATAAAATGAGGCGCTTACTACTGGAATTACTAAGATACAGTCGTTATAGAGAAACAATAAATCTACTAATATCAGTTTGTATTAAATAAAACAGAGTACTTTTTGTAATTCGAGATGAGTCTTCTTGGTATATAAAAAACTAAACCCATGTCACCAAAGTTAGCTACCTAGGCCCTCAAACCATATATTAATTTAGCATAGAAAGTCCACCTTAAATTCGGTCGACAAACTGGTAAACAACAACAAAATAAACAAACGAGGAAACCAGGGAATGAGATAAAATCCAAAGCAAACGAATTGAAAATAAAAAATACCCAGTAACAGTTAAGCACGAGATTCATACCTGGATGAATAGAAAGAGACTGGCCAGGAAAAGCAGAAGAGTGCCGATAGCAAAGACCAACGGCGCAGCAAGTTCGACAAGCGCAAACTGCAAATCGTGCTCCAACAGCGGCAGTCTGTAATCGACTCCGGCGATATGTGCGGCGAAATCATGGACGTTCACCAATAAAATAATCACCAGGGCTATCATCACCAGAACCAGACCCGACGTAGCCTGGGTCGACCACTGGGTCGCGATTCCACACGCAAGCACAATCGTTGCAAACACGTACAGGCCCGCGTTTATGTACTCTGATCTCTCGCGAGCCCTCCTCGGGCCGTACGTTCGGATCTCCCGGGCCGACGCAAGCTTCACCATCTCCAATCAAGACTTGTATTCGACTGAGGATCTTGGTCGCTGGGGGAGCATTTTAAGAAGCAGAGATCTCTAGGTGTGCGTAGGTAGGGGGGTGATGAAGTGGGCGAGAGAGTTAATGGAAGCGGGCACGTGGCTTCCTGCATGTCTGCCATGCAATTTTACTCGAGTAGAAAATTATTTTTAATGCTACTTTTACCCTATTCTTTAATGTCAACAGAAAATCGATCAACCAATAGAACAAATAGTCCCATGTAACTCGGCTTCCGGATTTTTCCATTTGTCTTTTTGCCAAAAAAAAAAGGTAACCATCTAGATTTGTTTATTTGAAAATGTGGGGTACCAATTGGGAAAAACGAGTAAAGTTTGAAAATGAGAGTACAAATGATGTTACGATTACAAGTGTTTCCTCGAGCGAAGCAGCGAGACTTGGCGTAAGGCAGGCCGTTGGTTCGTCGACCAGAATACGAGTGACTCAGCTTCCAATGGAACTTGGTAGTTGGATGCAATATGTAAGATATTTAAATTTTACTGATCTAAAAATGTTTATAAATGAATACAAAACTCTAATCCTGCTAAACCAATATTTTTAACAAAATCCAAATTTGAAACCACCGTGTAGATATGACACTAATTATTCCAAACTAGGAAAATCCTTTTTCAAATATAAAAAATATATCGAAACATTTCAGATTGGATTTTCTGCCTATCCGGCTCACACCATCGGTCGACTCCCTGTCGAACTCTAGGTACCAATCCTATTTCTAAAACAATGGTCGGAAGATTAGGCGACAAGAATTCAAGAGGAGGAGCCGATTTCGAATCTAGAGGATGAATTGAATATGTATTTACTAAGGCTGCTAAAGGGCTCAAGGGGTATGGGACTATAATGGGCTGGCCAATATCAATACCCAACTCCAGACTTTTGTCTTTTCACATCTTTTAAGATTCTTCGTTGGTACCCAATCTACATCTACCCGAGCATAATCCAATTTTTTAAAAAATCAGGTAACTACCCGTACCCAAATCCGATTACCCACACTTGACTCATTGGGCGCCGAGCAACGAGTCTCAACGTCGGGTAAAACGTGCATTTTCATCGCCTAACTCCTCTATAAATACCCAAGTACGCTCTCTCATTATATGATTGACACATTCGCTTGCTCTCGGCTTACATATATTCTCTATCGCTATCTTTTTGCTCCAATTAACTCTACCTGACTTAAGCATCGGAGGGGCTTCATCGGACACACTTCCGACGCCCTCTGACCCGTTACCTGTGGTTGTAGGTGTTTCGAAGGCCTCGACCACCCTTCATCAATCAGTCGTCCCGAAGACCCGACGTCCTCGATCTCCCAAGGTGTGGCAGCTCGTCGGCTGAGGATTCGGTTACATCAATTGACGTCGTATGTGGGAAAGTAGAAGAAGGACAAAATGCCACCAAAGAGGAGTGGACTTCAGGGAACTGGAGAAACCAGTCACACGGAGAGTCTGTCTCAACGATCTGAAAACCCTAACCTCACTGCAGCCCAGATAGCTCAACTAGTGGCAGCTACAGTAGAACAGATATTGGCGAATCGACCTAAGTCGCACCCATCGCCTGATCAACAAGCTAAGGAGATCAAACCTACGTGAGTAAGTCGCTCGTTTGAGAGAAGAAAGGAGCTCGGCGCCCCCGCCCCTCCCAACTCGAGAGGTACCTTTTTCAGCTGACGTACTGGCTGCCGAGCTACCCCCGCACTTCAAGTTCCCGAATTTAGGCGAGTATGATGGGATGGGATATCCAGAGGAACATCTATCTCGGTTTGAAAACACCGCCCTCCTCCACAAATATGTGGACCCCATCAAGTGCAGAGTTTTTCTGACTACCCTGGTCCGATCGGCACAACAGTGGTTCAACCTCTTACCGACAGGGAGTATGTGACGCCCAAACTCATGGGAGCCAACGGAATTGGAGTAAATTTAAATTAAAAAATAGGAGGATCAATTTAGAAATAAAGGAAGCTGTATTCCCTTACACAAAACTGAAACGAAGCTGATGGCGCCAAAGGTAAACAGTAGTTACAGATTTGACAAAACAAATTTGATTCACAATTACAAGTTGAGATATTACAACCACCGGAACTCTATATGAATTCATTATTGTTGTAATAGATCTTAATACAGACGTGACAAAAGATCAAAAACAACAACAGTGACTATGCGGAAATGCTGGCCATTGACAAACACAGTTCCCCCAAATCTGAAGCAACTTGCACCGCCCGCCTGCTCCTGAGTTTCCTCACCTGCATCGGGAAAACTAGTGAGCCTAGGGGCTCAACAAGTAAAACTGAGGATAACAAAATCACATAAATGCAGGCATAACTGAAATCTAAATACATAACATTAAGATATCAGAATTTGAAACCTCGCTACTGATAAACAACTCGGAACTCGGATCTGAATTGCTCATACTGGATGACTTATGGTCTAGAGGCTCTCTGGTGGTCCTTGTGCATGAAGAATGTTAACTGATCAGTAACTCTCTGTGAAGGTGACAATGTTTCCATAATCATGTCCCTTCCATGAAGGGATTACGGTCCTACTGTAATCCTGTCCCTTCCTGAGTGACCGGGTCCTCTATACCATAAATCCTCAAATCTGAAACTTTACTTCCTTTAACTGAAATAGCTATACTGGCTCTTGATCGAAAATCTTCACTGAAATCGGGTAGAGATTCACTGCTATGAAACTCATTTTTATCTTTAAAAACACTACTGAGTGTACAGTTGGACTCGGAGCTGATGATAGCAAGGACCAGCTCTGAAGGAACGACTCGAGTGCGTAATCAGATGTAGGTTAAAGAAAATAGATCTTATACGCAAAGGTCAACTCTGATTTTATAAACAGATCTTAGGTGTCAATAACAGCTTTGGCTAATAAGTACAACTTGTGAATGGTAAAGACAGATCTGGTTCTTCGAAACAGATTTGATATAGAGAAACAGATTTGACTGAACAAAACAGATCTCATTGGCGAAAACAATAACAGGAGCTTCGGAGCAAGTATTTCAGATTTGGTAGGTTACTCAGATGTGAGAACCCAACAACAGATTTGGCTAAGGATCATGTTACGCATAGAAACAGACTTGGCTACGAAACACGAAATACTGCTTTGACTCAGACAGTCTCTAAACAAACCAGCTTCTCTTATCCAATCGGAACTTGCTCCCGATCGAACCAGCGTTACTTATCCGTTTAGATTCAATGTCCAGAGCTTTCGAAATACATAAGTACAAGAAGAAACTTCTCTCGGCTTTATCTTAACTGGAACCTGTACAACTCAGTAAATTTTAAACACAGTTGTAAACTAAACCTTCTGGTGAGTTTCCTCAAAACGAAAGCATCAAAGCAGTGAATCCAGACTCAACTCAAACATTAACTGAAACTGAAACAGGCAAGCATACACAGGAAACAACGAAACAATATATGTTATCCAAATACAGCAAGAATCAGATTTACTTTCCTGAGTAAAGGTCGCTACGTGCAGATGGCCGCGGCTGGAAGTCTCCTCAAGCACACTTCTGAGAATTTCTTAGTATTTTGAAAGAACTTAAGATTTTCTTGCAACTAAAATGAATCCAGAACCTCACGTAAAACATTTTATACAAGGAAGAATGATTGGGTAGTAGGTAAAAACACTTGAGTAGGCATGGTTGTCGTGCCAACTCTTGTCCTGTTTTAAAGAATTTGCTAAAACTCCCTACTACTATTTTGATTTGTAAACTTGCTACCCTACTTTATGAAATCATATCTCCCAACCGAAATCATTTTATTTTGAAGAGGAAAAATCAGATCTGAACCACTTCAGATTTGTGCTTGGGTGAAATCCTTCCGGTACCTTCTGGTCGTTGCTTCAAAGTTGAAAGGAGGAAAGAAATCAGATTTGAACTGAAATCTTAAATACTCGGAATCTCAAAACAGCCCTTAGAAAATATAGGCTAATCGATTTGTGGTCTTATGGATTTTTGGGGCGCTACAACTCTACCCTTCTTAATGGAAATTTCGTCCTCGAAATTTTACTTACCAAACAGCTCTGGGTAGAGACTACGCATATCCTCTTCTGTCTCCCAAATTGCTTCCCGCTCGTATTGGTTATACCATTGAACTTTAACCATTGGGATGCTACGGTTTCTTAACTTCCTATTCTCTCTATGGAGAATCTTTTCTGGTCGTTCCTCATAGCTCAGATCTGATGCAAGTTGGATTGGATCATAGCTTAAAACATGTGACGGGTTAAGAACATACTTCCTCAAAGCTGATACGCGAAAAACATTATGCACCGAGGATAGATGTGGGGGTAAAGTTAATCTATAAGCCAGCATTCCTACTCTGTCCAAGATCTCGTATGGACCAATAAACCTTGGGCTTACCTTACCCTTCTTCCCGAATCTCATCACTCCTTTCATCGGTGCTACCTTTAAGAAAACATGATCTCCAGGTTCGAAGCTCAACTCACGACTCCTGTTGTCAGCATAACTCTTTTGCCTTCTTTGTGCGGTTCTCAATCGATCTCTTACTTTCTTAATGGCTTCAGCAGTTTGTTCTACTAAGTCTGGTCCCAAACCAGCTCGTTCTCCTATCTCATCCCAATGAATGGGTGATCTGCACTTTCTGCCATAGAGAGCTTCGTAAGGGGCCATCTAAATGGATGCTTGGAAACTATTGTTGTAAGTGAATTCTACAAAGGCATCATTGAATCCCAGCTTTCTGAAAAATCAACGATACACGCTCTAAGCAGATCTTCTAATATCTGAATCACCCTTTCTGATGACCATCTGTCTGGGGGTGAAAATCCGTGCTAAAGGTTAATTTAGTACCCAAAGCTCTATGTAGACTCTTCCAAAAGGCTGATGTAAACTTCGGATCTCTGTCGGATATAATCGAAACTGGAATCCCGTGAAGTCTTACTATCTCTCTTATATACAACTCATCGTATTTGCCCACATCGTAAGTTGTCTTAACTGGTAAGAAGTGGGCAGATTTGGTAAGTCGGTCTACTATAACCCATATTTAATTGTATCCTTGAACAGATCTGGGTAAATCAACTACAATTTCTATCGCAATACTCTCCCACTTCCATTCTGGTATCGAAAGGGGTTTTAACATCCCAGCTGGTCTCTGATGCTCATCTTTGACCAACTGACAAGTTAGGCACTCTGAAACAAATCTAGCAACATCGCGTTTCATGCTTGGCCACCAATACAGCTTATGAAGATCTCTGTACATCTTAGTGCTCCCCGGATGCACTTTATATGGAGCTGTATGGGATTTTGACATCAGATTTGATCTCAAATTGTTCACACTAGGAACCCATAATCTGCCTTGATGTCTGACAACTCCTCCCGCTGCTGTATAGAGATTACTCCCTCTCTCTATATCTTGCTTAACCCACTTCTGCAGCTGTTCATCTAACAGCTGTCCTTCTCGGATCTGATCCAACAGATTTGATCGAATGGTGAAATCTGCTAGAACTGTGGTACTATGACGGGGAATCACCTCTAGCCCAAAAGTTTCAATCTCATATGCTAAGGGCCTCTGAGCTATAATCTAAGTTATCCCTATCGACTTCCTGCTAAGAGCATCTGCCACCACATTGGCTTTTCCTGGATGGTAGCTAATGATACAATCGTAATCCTTAACCAGCTTTAGCCACCTCCTCTGTCTCATATTCAATTCTTTCTGGGTAAAGAAGTACTTCAAACTCTTAGATCGGTAAATATCTCACACTTCTATCCATACAGATAATCTCTCCAGATCTTAAGGGCAAAAACCACAACTGCTAATTCTAAATCATGCGTGGGATAATTTTTCTCGTGGTTCTTCAGCTGTCTGGAGGCATATGCCATTACTCTACGATCTTGCATCAAAACAGCTCCTAAACCTAACTTAGAAGCATCGGTGTAGATTACAAAATTCCCTTGTTCAGAAGGCATGGTCAAACTGGAGCTTCTATCAACGCCTGCTTCAACTTCTCGAAACTCTGCTGACAACTGGGGGTCCATTCAAATTTAACTTGTTTCCTGGTCAGCATAGTCAATGGAACTGCTGTCCTAGAAAATCCTCGAATAAACCGTCTGTAATATCCAGCTAGTCCCAAAAAGCTCCTCACTTCTAAAACAGATCTGGGCACTGGTCAGTCTCGCACAGCTTCTACCTTAGCTGGGTCGACTTCTAAACCATTCTTAGAAATGATGTGACTTAGAAATGCAACTTTCTCCAGCCAAAACTCACATTTGCTAAACTTAGCAAACAATCTCTTGTCCTTCAAAATTTGCAACACTATTCAAAGCTGAGCGGCATGCTCGGAGCTGGTCTTGGAATATACTAAAATATCATCTATAAACACTATTACAAATTGATCCAAAAATGGCTGGAAAACACTATTCATCAGATCCATAAATAGATGGAGCATTAGTTAGTCCAAAAGGCATCACTAAAAACTCATAACGCTGTATCTTGTCCTAAAAGCTGTCTTATAAACATCGGCCTCTTTAATCTTCAGCTGATGGTATCCAGATCTTAAATCTATCTTAGAGAACACTGCTGCTCCCTTGAACTGATCAAACAATTCCTCAATCCTAGGCAAGGGGTACTTATTCTTAATGGTAAGCTTATTCAACTCTCGGTATTCTATACACAATCTGAAAATCCCATCCTTTTTCTTAACGAACAAAACTGGGGCTCCTCACGGGGATGTACTAGGTCGAATGAATCCCTTATCCAACAGATCTTGAATTTGTTCTTTCAGCTCTTTCATCTCTGTAGGAGCGAGCCTGTAGGGAGGTCTGGAAATCGGAGCTGTTCCAGGCACTAAGTCGATAGCAAACTCTATCTCTCTATCTGGAGGTAACCCACTGATGTCTTCTGGAAACACTTCTGGGAACTCGCTCACCACTTCCACATCTAAAAGTTGGGGTTTACTAGAAACGGCTAGAGAGGACAAACTCACTAGAAACCCTACTCCACCTTTCCTCAAACAAAGCTGGGCCTTCAAAGCGGAGACAAGGCGAGGAACTCTCTGAAGTTGGTCAGATTTGAACGAAATCTGAATCCCGAGAACAGATTTACAACTACCGTCCTGAGCTTAAAGTCTATCACTTCTCCATATCTGGATAACCAGTCTATTCCCAAAATCAAATCGAATTCTGGCATGGGTAAAACAATCAAATTGGCGGTAACTACATGTCCTTCAAGTTCAAGCTCTAAGTTACGATATATACTACAAGATATCAACTATTCTCCTGATGGTACAGTTACACAATAGCCTATAGACAATCTTTCTGGCTTATGTGGTAGATTCTGGAGACAAGGCGAGGAACTCTCTGAAGTTGGTCAGATTTGAACGAAATCTGAATCCCGAGAACAGATTTACAACTACCGTCCTGAGCTTAAAGTCTATCACTTCTCCATATCTGGATAACCAGTCTATTCCCAAAATCAAATCGAATTCTGGCATGGGTAAAACAATCAAATTGGCGGTAACTACATGTCCTTCAAGTTCAAGCTCTAAGTTACGATATATACTACAAGATATCAACTATTCTCCTGATGGTACAGTTACACAATAGCCTATAGACAATCTTTCTGGCTTATGTGGTAGATTCTTAGAAAAATCCTCAGCTATAAAGGAATGGGTCGCACGCGAATCTAACAAGGCAAAAGAGGACAAACCAGCGACCAAAATCTTACCCGTAATCACCGTAGAATCGGGGTTAGCTTGTTCAGCTGTCATGACGTAAGCTCTGCTGGGCACCAGTTGTTTCGCCTGAGGACAGAACTTGGAGATGTGGCCTTGAGCACCACACTTGTAACATCCGCTCTGGCCAGCTTTGCATTGTCCCGGGTGGTTCTTATGGCACTTGGGACAAACCGGTTTACTAAATCCGACTGGTACTGCACTGATAGGTTTGGCTGGTATAGGTTTTGGTTCTTGGGGTCGCTGCTGGTTCTTATTCCGCTTCTGAAATGGCCTCGGATCTGCCTGCTGAAAAGATTGCCTTCTCTGTTGTCTCTTCTGTTCCACATCTTTCCAATCCCTCTCCACTCGCAGGGCCTTATCTACTGCTTCCCTATAAGATCTGGGTCCTGCTAACCTAACATTCAACTTGAATGTAGGTCTCAATCCTTCCACAAAGTGGCTCAACTTCTCCTCGGGGTCCCTTCCAATAAGAGGTACAAAGTAACAGCCTCTCTCAAACTTCTGGATATACTCCTGCACAGACAAGTTCCCTTGCCTCAAGGTCAAGAACTCTCGCTTCAACTCAGACCTCTTGTCTGCTGTGAAGTATTGCTCAAAGAACACTCGTTTGAACTCTTCCCACGAAAGATTTTCCAAATCTACTGACAGCTTTGCTCTCTCCCACCAGATCATTGCATCGTCTCTTAGCATATAGATAGCGCACCTTGGCCTATCCAAATCTGGAATCTGAAGGTACTCAAAAATCACTTCCATGGACTTAATCCAGCTCTCAGCAACAAGCGGATCTGTTGTACCACTGAACTACTTCGGTTTCTATCTTCGAAACCTCTCCTGGGAATCATCAAAATGGGATCCCCTGCTGCTAGAAGATTGGCCATTGTCTCTGTCGGATTGCTCTACGAACAGCTCTAAGAGTTGGACAATACGAGCATTGCTATCTGGATTGGTTTCATCTACTGGGGTGCTTCTTCTACCTCTCCCTCTCCCTGACATCTTAATATATAGCCCACAATCCACCACAAAAGAATATCAGAACTCGAAAGATAAAGAACTCTTAACATAACAATAAAACTCACAAATCAGGAGATGCGGTCGACGAAAGCTGCTCCAGACTAGGAAGATGTGTTTATCTCAGGACCATGCTCTGATACCAAGTTGTGACGCCCAAACCCAGGGGAGCCAACGAAATTGGAGTAAATTTTAATTTTGAAAGAAATAGCAGGATCAATTTAGAAATAAAGGAAGTTGTATTCCCTTACACAAAACTGAAACGAAGCTGATGGCGCCAAAGGTAAACAGTAGTTAACAGTATTTGACAACAAATTTGATTCACAATTACAAGTTGCGATATTACAACCATCGGAACTCTATATGAATTCACTATTGTTGTAACAGATCTTAATACATACGTGACAAAAGATAAAAAAACAACAACAGCAGTGACTATGTGGAAATGCTGGCCATTGACAAACACAGTTCCCCCAAATCTGAATCAACTTGCACCGCCCGCCTGCTCCTGAGTTGCCTCACCTGCATCGGGAAAACTAGTGAGCATAAGGGCTCAAAAAGTAAAACTGAGGATAAAAAAATCACATAAATGCAGGCATAACTGAAATCGGAATACATAACAATAAGATTCAGAATCTGAAACCTCGCTACTGATAAACAACTCGGAACTCGGATCTGAATTGCTCATACTGGATGACTATGGTCTAGAGGCTCTCTGATGGTCCTTGTGCATGAAGCATGTTAACTGATCAGTAACTCTCTGTGAATGGATTACAATATTTTCATAATCCTGTCCCTTCCATAAAGGGAGTACGGTCCTACGGTAATCCTGTCAATTTCTGAGTGACCGGGTCCTCTATACCATAGATCCTCAAATCTGAAACTTTACTTCCTTTAACTGAAATAGCTATACTGGCTCTTGATCGAAAATCGATCACTGAAATAGGGTAGATTCACTGCTATGAAACTCATTTTATCTTTAAAAACACTACTGAGTGTACAGTTTGACTCAGAGCTGATGATAGCAAGGACCAGCTCTGAAGGAAGGACTCGAATGTGTAATCAGATGTAGGTTAAAGAAAACAGATCTTATATGCAAAGGTCAACTCTGGTTGTATAAACAGATCTTAGGTGTCAATAACAGCTTTGGCTAACAAGTACAACTTGTGAATGGTAAAGACAGATCTGGTTCTTCAAAAAATATTGGACATAGAGAAACAGATTTGACTGAACAAAACAGATCTCATTGGCGAAAACGATAACAGGAGCTTCGGAGCAAATATTTCAGATTTGGTAGGTTACTCAGTTGTGAGAACCCGACAACAGATTTGGCTAAGGATCATGTTACGCATAGAAACAGACTTGGCTACGAAACACGAAATACTGCTTTGACTCAAACAGTCTCTAAACAAACCAGCTTTCTTATCCAATCGGAACTTGCTCCCGATCGAACCAGCGTTACTTATCCATTTAGATTCAATGTCCAGAGCCTTCACAATACATAAGTACAAGAAGAAACTTCTCTCGAATTTATCTTAACTGGAACCTGTACAACTCAGTAAATTTTAAACACAATTGTAAACTAAACCTTCTGGTGAGTTTCCTCAAAATGAAAGCATCAAAGCAGTGAATCCAGACTCAACTCAAACATTAACTGAAACTGAAACAGGCAAGCATACACAGGAAACAACGAAGCAATATATGTTTTCCAAATGCAGCAAGAATCAGATTTACTTGCCTGAGTAAAGGTCGCTACGTGCAGATGGCCGCGGCTGGAAGTCTCCTCAAGAACACTTCTGAGAATTTAATAGTATTTTGAAAGAACTTAAGGTTTTCTTGCAACTAAAATGAATCCAGAACCTCACGTAAAATATTTTATACAAGGAAGAATGATTGGGTAGTAGGTAAAAACACTTGAGTAGGCATGGTTGCCGTGCCAACTCTTGTCCTATTTTAAAGAATTTGCTAAAACTCCCTACTACTATTTTGATTTGTAAACTTGCTACCCTACTTTATGAAATCATATCTCCCAACTGAAATCATTTTATTTTGAAGAGGGAAATTCAGATCTGAACCACTTCAAATTTGTGCTTGGGTGAAATACTTTCGGTACCTTCTGGTCGTTGCTTCAAAGCTGAAAGGAGGAAAGAAATCAGATTTGAACTGAAATCTTAAATACTCGGAATCTCAAAACAGCCCTTAGAAAATATAGGCTGATCGATTTGTGGTCTTATGGATTTTTGGGGCGCTACAGAGTATCAAGAGCTTTCAGGACTTTAGCCAGACGTTCCTCCATCAGTTCGTTAGTAGCAAAAAGCAACTGATGACAACGTTGAACATATTCGCCGTAAAACAAAAAGAGCAGGAGAGTTTTTGGGAATATATCAGGCGTTTCAATAGGACAATCATTCAGGTTCATCCGCTACGCACGATCTGCTGATCGGGGCATTCACCCAAGGTTTACGAGGGGTGACTTCTTCCGGTACCTGGTTAAAAAGCCTCGACGAACTCCTCACCAAAGCAGAAAAATATGTCAATATGGAGGAGATACAGTCCTCGAGAAGGAACGAACAGAAAGCACCATCTCGACCAGGTCGAGAAATTCGTACAGAAAGGGCTCCGTCGAGGCCATCTAGACAGGGACCTCCTTTACTGCTGGGACATTTTGCAGCTCGAAAGTCGCTGAAAGTAAGCAAGGCTCGGGCTTTGTAGATTTGTAATGAGCGAAAGTTAGTGCAACGACCTCGAGGAAGTGACGGGGCCCTGAAGAATCCAAGATCCGGAAAATTTTGTGATTTTCATAGGGATTACGATCACACCACCTGGAAGTGCCGACACCTAGATAACGAGTTGGAGCGCATCATCCAGAATAATCCTGATGTACGAGCAGAATTAGTAGGGTATTGCCAACCTCGGAAGGAGAAGAGGCCCCGAGGAGGAGAGAGTTGGCGACATGATAAGAGGGCCTGGGGGCGTGAGAGGACACTTCAGAGTCAGGATCAGAACCCTCCCCGAGGAGAGCAGCTGTAAGAACCTGAAATTTCCAACATGCCATTAAGTTAAATTCTTATTTTATCTTATATTTTTTTATTCTCCAAGAATAATCAAGATTTTTAATTTTAAAATTGTTGGATCTGTTTCTACATATCAGAATATGAATTTTGTTAACACAAATATGTTATTATTCTACTAACGGTTTACGTGCGATGTGCAGTTCACTTGAGTTAGAAGACAGGGACACATCCAGACTGGAACAGTTAGGGGGCGCCCAAGCTGGAACAGTTGAAGATGTCTACGCTGGAACAGTGAGGGGACGCCCGAGCTGGAACAACACAAGACGAACAGGATGCAGGGAACATCAAGCTGGTTCACCAGTTTGATACAAGAGCAGTTTAGAGAGCAAGCAGATTTAGTGAAGAGTGGAACTGTTCAAGCGCAAATCAAATGCAGCGTACAAGGGCAATGATTGAGTGCGAAGCCGAGTACAAGCGCAGTGATTGAGTGCAGATCAGATCACAAGCGCAGTACGAAGAACTCAGCTGAGCAACCAGTTGAAAGACCAGCTGGGAGGTCAGCTTTGATATATGAGCTGTTTTAGTGAGAGGCTAGACGAGCTCGAGGTGACCCCCTTTGATGGAGATGAGGAATAATCTGTATGCGGGGGTACTCGATTAGTCTCCATAGGACTAAGCTGACATGAAAAGATGCGAGCTGGATAAGCACATCACACCAGCATTGATCCAGAAGAACTCTGAAGTAGACCAGCTTGGAGAAAAGCTCGTATACAGAATCTTCTCAGATAAGGGAGCAGATTAAAGACCAGTTGGTTAAGGTCAAACCAGCTGGACAAGTACAGAATAAGAGCAGCTGTGAACAAGAGCAGATGGAAAGAGCAAATTGGAAATTAGATCAAGAGCAGTTGCGAACAAGAGCAGTAGTTTTGAAGAAGCAACCAGCTCGAAGTAAAGACCAGCTCAGTGCAAATCAGAACGGAGATAAGCTGGAAAGCTGGTTAAGGTCAAACCAGTCCAGATAACATGACAGATGCTATCAAATCTACATGCAAAGAGATTTGAATATAAGACTATACGAATATTGCTTTTCAGTACAGGTTGAACGGCTCCTCGAACTCCCGACTAGTTTCAGAAAAGGAGGTACTTCGGTCTCAAAAAGGACGCAACGATAAGGAGTCGGGTCGGGGATCTGCTACTGGCCGGGCATGTAAGAGAGGCATAGTTTCCTTCTTGGTTATCTAATGTGACGCCCGAACCCAACGGGGCCACGAGAATTGGGGTAAATAAAAATTTTCGAATAAAAGAAGGGCTAAAAGATAATTCGCTATAGGCTGTATTTCCTATAACTTATAAGAAACAAAACAAACGACAATTTCAAAGACCAGCAGGTACCTAAATTGCGCGCTAACTGCTAAAACATTTGCGGAAAAACAGTTTGTATTGATAATTGCAATTGCGATTTACAACAGCTGATATTCTAAGTAAATACACAACCGTTGCTACTGATCTAATACAGTACAATCTAATCAAAATGATACAACTAAGACACGGAAAACGTAGGCGACAATTTCAAAGACCAGCAGGTACCTAAATTGCGCGCTAACTGCTAAAACATTTGCGGAAAAACAGTTTGTATTGATAATTGCAATTGCGATTTACAACAGCTGATATTCTAAGTAAATACACAACCGTTGCTACTGATCTAATACAGTACAATCTAATCAAAATGATACAACTAAGACACGGAAAACGTAGGCCTTGGATAAACACAACACCCAGCTGCTGGTTTCAAGTTTCACCTGTTGTTCCTCCATCAGTTGCCGCACCTGCACCATTTTTAAAGCTAGTGAGCCTAAAGGCTCAGCAAGTAAAACCTGAGTAATAACAATTTCATAAAACGCAGGCAGACATCTGAACATTCATAAACATTTCAAAAATAGTTCGTTCGTAATCTTAGAGATAGGGGATAATAGCCCAGTTCTAACATCATTTCCTTTTTCTTTAGACTATGGCATATAAGCTCCTCATGGTCCGTTATGCACTTTGATCAAAATGACTCCCGATATCAGTTTTAGCATATAGCTCATTATGAAAGGGCAGTCGACATCTTAGACAACTGCTCACCCTTCTCGTTGGTGACCGTCAACTATCTATGCCATAATCTTAAATAAACTTTTGTTCCATTACATCCTTTCGTAAAACATTTCTGTAAATCATCGGGTTCCATCATTTTAAACATTTGCTTCTCATTTTAAAACTTTACTGAGTATCGAATTTGTGACGCCCGAACCCAACGGGGCCACGAGAATTGGGGTAAACAAAATTTTTCGAATAAAAGAAGGGCTAAAAGATAATTTGTTATAAGCTGCATCTCTTATAACTCAAAGGAAACAAGACACAAAACAATTCGAAATTCAGCAGATACTTAAGATCGCGCGCTACTGCTAAAAACTTTTGCGGAAACAGGATATTTCATATAACTTTGCAATTGCGGTTTACAACAGCTGCTATTTGATATAAATACACAACCATTGCTACTGATTTAATACAGCACAACCTAATCAAAACAATACAACTATGACACGGAAAACGTAGGCCAATGATAAACACAACGCCACCCATCTGCTGATTCAAGTTCCACCTGCTGTTCCTCCATCAGCTGTCGTACCTGCACCATTTTAAAAGCTAGTGAGCCTAAAGGCTCAGCAAGTAAAATCTGAGTAGTAACAATTTCATAAAACGCAGGCAGACATCTGTACAATGCATATGTTAAGGAACTTCCATAAACACTGTTCTTTTCGTAAACAGTTCAATAAACATTTCAATGGCAGAAACAGGGGAAGATAGCCCAGTTCCTCATTTCTTTCAATTTCTGTTCCTCCATCAGCTGTCGCACCTGCACCATTTTAAAAGCTAGTGAGCCTAAAGGCTCGGCAAGTAAAATCTGAGTAGTAACAATTTCATTAAAATGCAGGCAGACATCTGTACAATGCATATGTTAAGGAACTTCAATATACAATATCATTTTCATAAACATTTCAATGGCAGAAACAGGGGATGATAGCCCAGCTTCTCATTTCTTTCAATTTCATTTTCAGTTGATCATGGCATATAAGTTCTAT
>KV006345.1:296165-306291 GCA_001598015.1 Dorcoceras hygrometricum
TCGACTTCTATTCCATCCCTAGAGATTATATGGCCTAAGAACGATACTTTCTCCATCCAGAAATAACACTTGCTGAATTTAGCAAACAGCTGCTTATCTTTCAAAATCTGGAGCACAATTCTTAAATGTTGAACATGCTCCTGCTGAGTCTTGGAATAGACTAAGATATCGTCGATGAAAACCACTACAAACTGGTCTAGATATGGTTGAAAGACTCTATTCATTAAGTCCATAAATGCTTATGGAGCGTTTGTAAGTCCAAAGGGCATAACCAAAAATTCGTAATGGCCATACCTAGTTCTAAAGGCTGTCTTATAAACATCAGGTGCCTTAATCTTCAGTTGGTGATATCCAGACCTCAAGTCGATCTTAGAAAATACTACTGACCCTCTCAACTGGTCAAACAGATCTTCTATCCTAGGTAATGGATACTTATTCTTGATTGTCAGTTTATTTAACTCGCTGTAATCTATACATAATCTCATACTTCCATCCTTTTTCTTGACAAACAGCACAGGGGATCCCCAGGGCGAAGTACTTGGTCTAATTTCTCCAACAGATCCTGTATCTGTTATTTCAATTCTTTCATCTCTGTTGGAGCTAATCGATATGGTGGTCTAGACACTGGAGCAACTCCTGGAATTAGATCAATGGAAAACTCTAACTCCCTGTCTGGTGGCAATCCTTGAATATCTTCTGGAAAAACCTCAGGGAATTCGTTTGCTACTTCTACGATTGACAGCTGGGGTCTATCAGTCGCTGCTAAGGATGATATGATTGAATGAACTTTATTAACATGTTTGGCCAAAAACTGGAATGGCTCTTTTCCTGGTGGTTTAACAGCTACTGCTCGTAGTTTAAAGTCAATTACTACCCCATACTTAGTTAGCCAATCTATTCCCAAAATCAAATCAAATTCTGGTATTGGCAACACAATTAAATCAGCAGTAATCTTATGCCTTTGAAGTTTAAGTTCTAAACTTCTAAACAGTTCATGCGATACCAGCTTTTCCCCTGATGGTACCGACACACAATAACCTATCATTACTTGCTCCGGCTGGATAGACAATTTCTTAACAAACTCAGCAGAAATAAATGAATGCGTAGCTCCTGAGTCTAACAAAGCTAGAGAAGAAAATCCAGCTATTGAAATTTCACCTGTGACTACTGTCGAGTCTGGAGGAGCTTGTTCAGCCGTCATAACAAATGCTCTGCTGGTCACCAGCTGCTTGAATTTTGGACAATTCTTCATAATATGTCCGGGCACTCCACATTTATAGCAGACGTTTTGTCCAAGTCTGCATTGCCCCAAATGATTCTTATGGCATTTAGGACATTCTTTTCTATCATTACCAGCAGGAACAGAGCTTATAGGTTGAATCCGTAGAGGCTTTTGCTCCTGAGGCCTCTGCTGGTTCTTGTTTTGTTTCTTGAATGGCCTCGGGTCCTTCTGCTGAAAGGCCTGTCTCTTTTGCTGCATTTCTTCATCAAGATCTTTCCAATCTCTTTCGATTTGCAGGGTTCTATCCACTGCTTCCCTGTAAGTTCTTGGCACTGACAGTCTAACATTCATCTTAAACATTGGCTTCAACCCTTCTATGAAGTGACTCAATTTCTCTTCTGGGTCACTTCCTATCAATGGCACAAAATAGCACCCTCTTTCAAACTTCCGCACATACTCCTGTACGGTTAAACTCCCTTGCTTGAGGGTCAAAAATTCCCTCTTCAATTCAGACCTCTTTCCAGTCGTAAAGTATTGCTCGTAGAATACTCGCTTGAAATCTGCCCAAGTGAGATTCAGCAGATCCACAGACAACTTGGCTCCTTCCCACCAAATCATCGCATCTTCTCTTAACATGTAGATAGCGCACCTTGGCCTATCTAAATCAGACAGTTGGAGGTATTCGAAAATAACCTCCATGGATTTGATCCAACTCTCTGCAACTAGCGGATCAGTAGTTCCATCAAATTCCTTAGGCTTCTGGCGCCTAAATTTCTCTTGGGGGTCATCGTTACTTGGTCCCCTGCTGCTGGATGATTGGTCATTGCCTCTATTGTTATTCTGTTCTACCAGCATTCTTAAGAATTGAGTGATGTTAGCATTTTTATCACTCTCAGTTTCTTCTAGAGGAATACTGCTTCTAGTTCTTCCTCGTCCTCTTCCTGACATTCTATATTCTATAGCCCATAATACACCACATGCATAAATCAGAACATGATAAAATAAAAGACAATGCTCTGAAAATAAACTCACAACTTCGAAGAACATACGATGAACTTTGATCCAGCTGATGGTGCATGTTTTTATCTCAGGAACGTTGCTCTGATACCATGTTGTGACGCCCGAACCCAACGGGGCCACGAGAATTGGGGTAAATAAAATTTTCGAATAAAAGAAGGGCTAAAAGATAATTCGCTATAGGCTGTATTTCCTATAACTTATAAGAAACAAAACAAACGACAATCTCAAAGACCAGCAGGTACCTAACTTGCACGCTAACTGCTAAAACATTTGCGGAAAAATAGTTTGTATTGATAATTGCAATTGCGATTTACAACAGCTGATATTCTAAGTAAATACACAACCGTTGCTACTGATCTAATACAGTACAATCTAATCAAAATGATACAACTAAGACACGGAAAACGTAGGCCTTGGATAAACACAACACCCAGCTACTGATTTCAAGTTTCACCTGCTGTTCCTCCATCAGTTGCCGCACCTGCACCATTTTAAAAGCTAGTGAGCCTAAAGGCTCAGCAAGTAAAACCTGAGTAATAACAATTTCATAAAACACAGGCAGACATCTGAACATTCATAAACATTTCATAAACAGTTCGTTCGTAATCTTAGAGATAGGGGATAATAGCCCAGTTCTAACATCATTTCCTTTTCTTTAGACTATGGCATATAAGCTCCTCATGGTCCGTTATGCACTTTGATCAAAATGACTCCCGATATCAGTTTTAGCATATAGCTCATTATGAAAGGGCAGTCGACATCTTAGACAACTGCTCACCCTTCTCGTTGGTGACCGTCAACTATCTATGCCATAATCTTAAATAAACTTTTGTTTCATTACATCCTTTGGTAAAACATTTATGTAAATCATCGAGTTCCATCATTTTAAATATTTGCTTCCCATTTTAAAACTTTACTGAGTGTCGAATTAGAACCTTGAAATCGTAACAATGGAGAGAGACCAGTCGCAAGAAAATGAAACAGCACTTGTGAAACAAAATAGTTCTCTGTTGTTCGCAAATATCGTTAAAACGAACCAGCTGGAATAAACAGAAACCAGCTGCAAGACTTTTTACTAAAAACAATCGTATTTAAATGAAACGATGTCGTTGGAGTGAGTAGCAGATAGGATGAAAACCACCTGCTGATATTCTATTACTTAAAGAAACGACGTCGTTAGCGCATCAATCAGTCGCAAGGAATATGCTAATCAACCAGCTGTAAGAAAAAGCGCTAACACGTGTATATAAATGAATAGTACCAGTCGCAAGACTAATACCAGCTGAAATGAACAGTACTTGAAAACAAATAAAGCAACTGCTGAACTATCACAATGGAATGCATCTGCTGGTGAACAGTGCATCTGCTGATTTTTATGAAAACAACGCAACTGCTGAATTCTAACAAAGGAAATGCAGCTGCTAAATTTCACGATAACAATGCAGCTGCTGATGTGAGGATTGAGAAGTTAGATTAGTGATTAATTGATTTGAATTGGGATTAATCACGTGTATTTTGAGGATTTTGCGAAAGAAATAAAGTTCCTGCTGATTTATCTGTCGCAGCACTAGTTTAAGAGATGAGGAATATCGATTTTTGGTGAAGTCAACGCTGGTCAAAGTTACTGTAGCTCGTGCTGGTGGATTTTGAATCAGCAGAGGTGACGTCAGCGTGACGCAATGAGAGCTGCTGGTTTTAGGTTTCGAATTTGAAGTTGCTGCTGGCAGACATCGCGCGTAGCGTGAGATTGAGCGAGGAAGTGACGCGTGTTAGTCAACATTTTGGAGCGTTGACTATTGATTCAGCAGATGCGCTTGTGAAAGAGATCAGCAGATGGTTTGAGAATCATTCGCAAGAGCTGTCGATAGATATGATGACGTAGGCGTGACGTAACCATTGCTGCTGGTAGTCTATTGCGTTGCGATAGTTGCTGCTGATCAGCAGGCTCGCTTGTGCGAAAGCTTTGAGAAGCGGCGTCGTTTGGATTAGTAGATGCGTCATCGTTTTGAGAGATTTTACGCGATCAGCAGATGCATTGTTTTGAAGAGAGAGCTGTTACCAGCTCTTGTTTTTTTGGCTTGCGAGAGCTGTTGTCAGCTGGTGTTTGATACGACGTCGTTTTGATAAGTTGGAACGGTGTCGTTTTGAATGTTTTGTGCGATTGCTTTTGTTTAGTAGTTGCTGCTGATTTTGCGAAGGGGAATGAGAGAATTGCTGCTGATAGAATTCTGCTGATTTCTTCGATAGATCTTGGTGAATCAGCAGGCGAGGTCGAAGAGGTATTTATAGAAGTTGATCGACACTTAGAATTATTTTGAGCCAGATATTTCTTATCTCTTCTTCCCCAAACCCTCGATTTTAGCTACTGTTCACCGTCACTTTCTATCGCGAATTGCCGTTGATCCCGACCTCCGTTTTTCGAGTTCTTGGTAGCGTTGAAAACCTCTTGAGAAGACCTTTCTTTTCCTACCAATCTTGGAGGCTGTGTTGAGCTGGAGCGAGAACGCGAAACGGCTGAATTGAGCAGTAAGTTGCGCCGTGCGTTTCTATCCTTTGGGTGAGCTTTATTTTGTTGGTTTGAGCTAAGATATTAGGTATCTTTGGCAGATTTAAGCTTCTAGGAATTTTGGAAGGGTAATTGTCGAGGAAGCGTCAAAGGCAGTAAGCTTGAGTTGTTGCTGGACGTGTCTTCGTTGAGAATCTGTTAGGTAATTCGAAGAGGAAAGGTACGATTGAGCAGCCCTTAGCAGTTGAGCGTGAACATGGCTAGTTTCAATGTTGTGAATTGCAGTTATGTGGCTTACGTGAAATTGAATTGTGGAATTGATTGAGTTATACTTTGTTTCACGTATTATGCATTGTATGCACTGAGCATTGATATTGATTGGCATCATGCATACATATTGAGCCTGAATTGACAGATTTGATTTGATAACCTGATTGGGTGCCACGTTGTGACTGGACGACTGTTAAGTCGTGCCCGAAAAGTCCAACGCTATCGTCGGAGTGGTGACTACCGGATTCGAGTGTCTACCACCGAGCTGTGATGGGCTGACGGGCCCCGATGATCACGGACCGATGATTTCCACCGGCTGATTGGCTGTGCGTGGTATAGAGGCTTGATTTGAGTTGCCAGTTGATAGACTGGTCTAGCTATGTTGTGAATTGCAGTTATGTGGCTTACGTGAAATTGAATTGTGGAATTGATTGAGTTATACTTTGTTTCACGTATTATGCATTGTATGCACTGAGCATTGATATTGATTGGCATCATGCATACATATTGAGCCTGAATTGACAGATTTGATTTGATAACCTGATTGGGTGCCACGTTGTGACTGGACGACTGTTAAGTCGTGCCCGAAAATTCCAACGCTATCGTCGGAGCGGTGACTACCGGATACGAGTGTCTATCGCCGAGCTGTGATGGGCTGACGGGCCCCGATGATCACGGACCGATGATTTCCACCGGCTGATTGGCTGTGCGTGGTATAGAGGCTTGGTTTGAGTTGCCAGTTGATAGACTGGTCTAGCTATCCGACTTTTTGATAGCCCTCATGCATTCATAGCTTTGATTATAGCTTGTTGCATGTTTACTGCTTTGATAGCTCTTCGTACTGAGGCTTGACCTCGTACTTGTTTTTCCTGCTTTTGTTGTTTGGGTCTGTGTTACCCATTTGCAGGAGTTTCAGGTAACTTTGCTGGGCAGAGTGGAAGTTCAGCTGGTCGATCCCCTCATCCCTGAGTCCCAGTTTATTTATGATATGTATTGAACCGGGGGATGCCCCGTGTTTTATTGTATTTAGGGATCTGTATTTTGAATTGAATTATGTGGTTACCTGTTGTATGAGTTTGAGTTAACTCATATTTTGAGTATTGAATATTTTGAATGTATGATTTGAAGTTCAGGCCCATCTTATTTCGAAAAATTTTTAAGCCCTGATTTTTAAGCTGCCGTGATTATGCGCTTATTATGTGTTAATTGTTAGTAATTAGCACGGGGCCTGACATTTTTGGTATCAGAGCTTAAACTGGGATAAGCTCGATTTCTTTTGATCACACTCGAGTCTAGGCACAGAGTTTTGATTTGATTTTGATTGCCTCTGTGACTTATGTGGTCTATTATCTGCCTTGCTATATTATCTGCTGTGAGATCTTACCTCTAGGCTTGATTAGATGCCGCCGAGACGTGGAGGAGGTAGGAGGACTAGACGTTCTGAGGAGGAGTCTAGAGTAGGTAGTGATGATGACGCCCAGGTTGAGGACGTCACTAGGCAGATAGGTGGAATGGAGTTAGTCTTAGCCCGATTTCAGCGGACGAACCCACCGACGTTGACCGGCACCGAGGGTGGCTCTAGGGCTGAGGCGTGGCTTGTTCAGATGGAGGAACTATTTGATACCCTGGAGTATGCTCCAGAAAAGAGACTGAAATTGGCAGTGCTGCAGCTGCGAGATGATGCTCAGCGCTGGTGGAGGAGTACTTCGAGGATGCTTCGAGATAGTGGGACGATGCTCACTTGGGATGTTTTCTGCGAGGCCTTTCGACGCGAATACACCCCAGAGTCCTACTTCGCTAGTCGGGAACGTGAGTTTGACAACCTGAAGCAAGGTGATATGCGTGTGGCCGAGTATGCGACGCGGTTTTCTGTGCTTCTAGTGTACATGCCAGCTGTGGCGAACCAAGAGCGAACAAAGAGGAACAAGTTTTTGAAGGGATTGAGACCTGAACTGTATCGGATGGTGTTGTCTGGGTCTCCGGCGACTTTCATGGATGCTGTGAACAATGCAGTGGATATCGAGGAGAGTTTGATGGATCCCGAGGCTCCAGTGCATCAGACGACCGCACGTGCTTCTCAGCCAGCTCAGGCGGTGTCGCAGTCGTATCAGTCTCCGCAAGGATCACAGCAGTTGACGAAGTTGAGCTGGATTCTGCCTTGAGTTATGTTGAGTATCCGGTGCAGATCTTGGATAGGAAGGAGAAACAGCTGAGAAACAAGATAATTCCGTTGGTGATGGTCCAATGGAGCAAGCATGGCCGAGAAGAAGCAACCTGGGAAGTTGAGGAGAAGATGAGGCAGGAATGGCCTCACCTGTTTGAGCGCTGAGATTGCATAATTTCCAGGTAAATCTTTGATTCTGCTTCGAATTTTGGTGCTGATTTGCATGTTTGATGTGTTCTTCCCTGTGTCTGTCTTTGATTTCGAGGACGAAATCTCTTAAGTTGGGGAGAATGTGAGGATTGTGAAGTTAGATTAGTGATTAATTGATTTGAATTGGGATTAATCACGTGTATTTTGAGGATTTGCAAAAGAAATGAAGTTCCTGCTGATTTATCTGTCGCAGCGCTAGTTTAAGAGATGAGGAATATCGATTTTTGGTGAAGTCAACGCTGGTCAAAGTTACTGTAGCTCGTGCTGGTGGATTTTGAATCAGCAGAGGTGACGTCAGCGTGACGCAATGAGAGCTGCTGGTTTTAGGTTTCGAATTTGAAGTTGCTGCTGGCAGACATCGCGCGTAGCGTGAGATTGAGCGAGGAAGTGACGCGTGTTAGTCAACATTTTGGAGCGTTGACTATTGATTCAGCAGATGCGCTTGTGAAAGAGATCAGCAGATGGTTTGAGAATCATTCGCAAGAGCTGTCGATAGATATGATGACGTAGGCGTGACGTAACCATTGCTGCTGGTAGTCTATTGCGTTGCGATAGTTGCTGCTGATCAGCAGCAACGCTTGTGCAAAAGCGTTGAGAAGCGGCGTAGTTTGGATTAGTAGATGCGTCGTCGTTTTGAGAGATTTTACGCGATCAGCAGATGCATTGTTTTGAAGAGAGAGCTGTTACCAGCTCTTGTTTTTTTTGCTTGCGAGAGCTGTTGTCAGCTGGTGTTTGATACGGCGTCGTTTTGATAAGTTGGAACGGTGTCGTTTTGAATGTTTTGTGCGATTGCTTTTGTTTAGTAGTTGCTGCTGATTTTGCGAAGGGGAATGAGAGAATTGCTGCTGATAGACTTCTGCTGATTTCTTCGATAGATCTTGGTGAATCAGCAGGCGAGGTCGAAGAGGTATTTATAGAAGTGTTGATCGACACTTAGAATTATTTTGAGCCAGATATTTCTTATCTCTTCTTCCCCAAACCCTCGATTTTAGCTACTGTTCACCGTCACTTTCTATCGCGAATTGCCGTTGATCCCGACCTCCGTTTTTCGAGTTCTTGGTAGCGTTGGAAACCTCTTGAGAAGACCTTTCTTTTCCTACCAATCTTGGAGGCTGTGTTGAGCTGGAGCGAGAACGCGAAACGGCTGAATTGAGCAGTAAGTTGCGCCGTGCGTTTCTATCCTTTGGGTGAGCTTTATTTCGTTGGTTTGAGCTAAGATATTAGGTAGCTTTGGCAGATTTAAGCTTCTAGGAATTTTGGAAGGGTAATTATCGAGGAAGCTTCAAAGGCAGTAAGCTTGAGTTGTTGCTGGACGTGTCTTTGTTGAGAATCTGTTAGGTAATTCGAAGAGGAAAGGTACGATTGAGCAGCCCTTAGCAGTTGAGCGTGAACATGGCTAGTTTTCAATGTTGTGAATTGCAGTTATGTGGCTTACGTGAAATTGAATTGTGGAATTGATTGAGTTATACTTTGTTTCACGTATTATGCATTGTATGCACTGAGCATTGATATTGATTGGCATCATGCATACATATTGAGCCTGAATTGACAGATTTGATTTGATAACCTGATTGGGTGCCACGTTGTGACTGGACGACTGTTAAGTCGTGCCCGAAAAGTCCAACGCTATCGTCGGAGTGGTGACTACCGGATTCGAGTGTCTACCACCGAGCTGTGATGGGCTGACGGGCCCCGATGATCACGGACCGATTATTTCCACCGGCTGATTGGCTGTGTGTGGTATAGAGGCTTGTTGTATGAGTTTGAGTTAACTCATATTTTGTGTATTGAATATTTTGAATGTATGATTTGAAGTTCAGGCCCATCTTATTTCGAAAAATTTTTAAGCCCTGATTTTTAAGCTTCCGTGATTATGCGCTTATTATGTGTTAATTGTTAGTAATTAGCACGGGGCCTGACAGCTGATCTCTAAAAAGGGAACGCAACTGCTGGTTTTTAACAAGGAAAGATGCACCTGCTGATGAACAGTGCATCTGCTGGAATTTACGAAAGACACTTGTAATATCAAAACAATGATCGCGCTACCAGCTGTCGCCTATTAAATCAGACTTTATACCGATTCAACTAGCAACTACTGATTACACAAAATCATCAAATCCCGAGAACATTCGTAAACATTATAACAATGCAGCTGCTGAATCTTAACAAAGAGATATAGCTGCTGGAACATAACTCGACATTTGTAATACAAAACAACAACTACGCCATCAGCCGTTGCCTATCAAATCATACTTTATAATGATTCGACCAGCATCTACCGATTACACAGTTATCAAATTCTGATGTTACAACTACTGCGAGAAGAACATTCATGACATTTCTGGAATTGAATTCGAATCCTCAGTATATTTAAAACATCATAAACTTTCTGGAAATCATACTGGAAGCATCATAAACATCAAAAACATCATTTTCGAACCCATCTTTCTTTCCTTTTCATGTCATTTCAAACATGAACTTTAAACATAACTTGAACATACAGGCAAGCAGATCCATAAAAACACAATATATGCTTCAAATGGTGTAGCAAAAGATCAACTTTTACTTGCCTTAATCAAAGCTTTGCGACAACAGCTAATTCCTGCAGAAATCCTCCCTTTGAGCAACGCACGAACTCTTCTGGAAATATTTTGAAGAACACTTTAAAACTTTTCTTTGCAAATGATGAAAATCTTACTTTGAAAACAGGTTTTTATATGAAAGGGATTAGTGG
>KV006345.1:307493-381195 GCA_001598015.1 Dorcoceras hygrometricum
AAAGTACCAAACCTTTTCCAAAAGAAATCATTTCACCTCCTTAAAACATTTTTCAATCGAATTAAAATCCAGCTCGTGCATCGCTCATTGGAGTTGCCTGCTGGTACCAGCCACAGCGCATCTTACCTACTAACCTCAATAAATCAGCAGATACATAACATTTAAAATTGCCAATTTGGCCCATGAAATCAATAAAATGCATAAATGTGGTCCTATGGATTTTGGGGCGTTACATCTAATGTCGTGCTAGTGCCTAAGGCTACAGGAAAATGATGGATATGTGTGGACTTTCGGGATTTAAACAAGGCCTGCCCCAAGTACTGCTAACCCCTCCCTAGGATTGATCAACCCGTCGATTACACCTCGGGACACGAGTTGCTCAGTTTTTTGGACTCCTATCAGGGGTATCATCAGATCCCACTATCAGAGGAAGATCATCGCAAGGTCAATTTCATTACGGTAGACGGGACATTTTCTATGTCGTCATGCCCTTCGGACTTAAAAATGCGAGGGCAACTTATCAGAGGCTGATGAACAAGGTGTTCAGAAACCAGATCGGGAGGAACATTGAAGTGTACATAGATGATATATTGGTGAAATCTCAGGTGGAGGAGAATTTTATATCTGGCATGGAGGAAACTTTCAGCACGCTTCGCAATTATCAGATCAAATTAAACCCCGACAAATGTGTATTTGGAGCTCGGACGGGAAAGTTCTTGGGATACATGTTCAGTCATCGGAGAATCAAAGCCAACCCAGAGAAGGTGTGAGCTCTTACTTTGATGTGCCCTCCTCGGAACATTCAGGAAGTCCAAAGATTGACTGGTAGGATCACTGCGCTGTCCCGGTTATCTCTAGGTCGGCTGACCGAAGTCTCATTTTCTTCAAAATACTCCGCAAGGAAAAGGATTTTGTATGGAATGAGCATAGCGATAAGGCTTTTCAGGAGTTGAAAGAATATCTGAAAAGGCTATCGGTTCTCAATAAGCCAGAGCCCGGGGAACCACTGTTCGTATATCTCACCGTTACCCCGCAAGCTGTTAGCTCGGTCCTAGATCGGGATGAGGGACAAGTGCATCAACCTGTTTATTTTTGAGCCACACTCTGAAGGGGGCCGAACTGAATTACACCACACAGAAGAATTTGGCTCTGGCCTTCGTCATTACAGCTCGACACCTCAGGCCTTACTTCTTATCTCATTCAATTACTGTGCTTACTAACAGTGCACTGGGACAGACGTCTCTCACCCCGATGTTTCGGTAAGACTCAAATGGGTCACCAAGCTCAATGAGTATGATATACAGTTCAAGCCTCGGGAAACAATAAAAGCACAAGCTTTAGCAAAATTCTTGACGAAAACAGTGCTCCTCGAGCAAGAATAAAGATGGAAGGTCTATGTGGATGGATCTTCTTGTTCGTCTGGAAGCGGAGTAGGGGTAGTGATTGTATCCCCCTAGGGGGAAGAGACAAGTGTAGCGGTTGCCCTCGATTTCAAGGCCTTAAATAATGAAGCGGTGTATGAGGCTCTGCTCATCGGACTCCGAGCCGCAAAGAATATGGGGATAGCTCGGGTAGTGCTCTATTCAGATTCCTAGTTGGTGGTTCAGCAGAGCAATAGAAAATTTGAGATAAAGTCTGCATCTGAAGCAGACGTTCTGGCCAAGTCTGCATGGACCAGGGTGAGTTCTCTGACACTTGGGACACACGGGTCTGATGTTGCTAGCAGGAACTGCACTAATGGGCTGGATCGGTTAAGGGCGTCTGCTCTTGGGGTCTCAGCTGATTCTTATTCTGCTTCTTAAACGGTCTCTGATCCTTCTGCTGAAAGGCCTGTCTCTTTTGTTGCCTCTCTTCTTCCACATCTTTCCAATCTCTTTTTTCGATATGTAGGGCTCTATCCACCGCTTCTCTGTAAGTCTTAGGCACAGATAGCCTAACATTCATCTTGTACATAGGCTTTAACCCTTCCACAAAATGACTCAGCTCTCCTCTGGGTCATTACCAATAAGAGGTACAAAATAACAACCTCTTTCAAACATCCGCACATACTCCTGTACAATCATACTTCCTTGTTTCAGAGTTAGAAACTCCCTCTTCAACTCAGACCTCTTGTCTGCGGTGAAGTATTGCTCGAAGAATACTCGCTTGAAATCTCCCCAGGTAAGATTTTCCAAATCCACAGATAACTTGGCTCCTTCCCACCAAATCATAGCATCATCTCTCAACATGTAGATAGCGCACAATCTGGCATCTGAAGGTACTCAAAGATAACCTCCATCGACTTTATCCAGCTTTCAGCAACCAAGGGATCTGTAGTACCACAAAACTCCTTCGGCTTCTGTCTTCGGAACTTCTCTTGAGGATCATCGTGGCTTGGTCCTCTACTACTCAAGATTGGCCATTGCCTCTGCCAGATTGTTCTACCAACAACCTTATAAGTTGGGTAATGCTAGCGTTACTGTCTAAGTCGGGTTCTTCTAAAAAAGTGTTTCTTCTACTTCTTCCTCTGCCAGAAATCTTAATCTATAGCCCGTAATCCACGACAATATGAACATCAGAATAGGCTAAATTAAAAGACAAATGCTCTGAAACATAAAGTAAAACTCACAGCTCTGGAGAAACGATCGACGAAATCTGTCCCAACCGGAAGTGTGTGTGTTTATCTCAGGACCATGCTCTGATACCAAGTTGTGACGCCCAAACCCATGGGTGTCAACGGATTTGGAGTGAATTGAGATAACAAAAGGAAACGAAGGGCTGAATGATAATTGTGTAAGCTGTATTTTTTACACAGAAAAATTCGAAATGCAAACATGAATTGGCGCCAAGTAAAAAAATAACTAAGACGTATTCGAATAACAGATTTAATATAAATTTCAATGTGCGATATTACAACTACTTGAAATCTATATGAATTCACTATTGTTGTAATAGATCTAATACAGACTTGACAAAAGATCCAAAAAACAACAACAACTGTGCGGAAAACATCGGCCAGTGATAAACGCAATCATCACAGCTGGTTCAGCTCCCGCCGTACGTCTGCCCCAGATCTGTCTCATCTGCACCATTTAAAAGCTAATGAGCCTAGAGGCTCAACAAGTAAAATCTGAGGATAACAAAATCACCTAATGCAGGCAGACATCATCATATCTTAACATAACCTAGTTTAAAGTAAGGCATTTAAACTTAAACATCTTTCGTAAAATCGGATTCGGGGAATCACCCAGATCTTGTCATAATTTTCTTGTGATTTATGGCTTAGAAGCTCTCCTTAGGTCCTTTAGCACTTGATCAAGCTACTTCTGAATTCAGTCTTTACGGCATGAAGCCCTATATGAAGGGTCAACCGACACGTTCGACGACTTGTCACCCTTCCTTTATGAAGAGGCAACTGTCTTGACAGTTGCTCACACTTCCGTTATGACCGTCTGTTATCTACGCCATAAATCCTTTAAAACTAAAATTTTTTCCTTTAAAATCATAGATGATTTAAAACAGATCTGAAAATATCTGGGGTTCACTTCATTCGAAACTCGATTTTCTTTGAAATCTCACTGAGCATCAGATTCGACTACTGGGGACTTATCACGGGGAGGGGTGAAAACAGATATGGCTAACGAAAATAGTATTCAGATGCAACACAGATCTTAGTCGTAGAAACAGATTCGACCATAGTATTGCTAACGTTGAAAACAAGTGTGGTAAAGGATCAGTATCGTTAGCGTGATGAGATTTGACTTTAGAAATGTATCGCTAGCATCGAAGCAGATTTGACTATGGAATAGTAGTGCTAGCGTGAAACAGATTTGAGTTCTGGGTTGATGTCGATAGCGGGAAAACAGATGTGACTGTAGAAATAGTGTCTTAGGAGTAAAACAGATTTGACTCACGAAACAGATACGACAGGAAATTCAGATCCGACATGAAAATTTCATATTTAATCATAGAATCTTGTCGCTAGCGTAGCAAACAGAATTGTCTACTGAACTAGTGCTGCAACATCTCGACGAATTCCATGATACCAGCTCCGCCTATCTAACATGAACAAAATTCCGATTCAAACAGCATCGCCGATCACTCGGAGTCGAGTCCATACATCGCCATTCACCAGGAGGGAGGACTTCATAACCTTTCGATAAACCAGAATCTGAGTGCTCAATGTTTTTAAAACAACATCTACTTCAAAATTTGCATTTAAAACATACTGAAATTCTTTTAAAACAGAAAAAAACAATGAACCCGATCTTTCATTTTCATAAACATGATTGCACATGGCTATATCTTTAACTTAAACAGGCAAGCAAACAGAACTGAGGAAAACAATATGTGGTTTAAATGGCGTAGCAAGAATCAATTTTTACTTGCCTTAACACTGGAAACACGGAGACAGCTGGTTCCTGCAGAAATCCTCCTCAAGCACCATGATGAGCTCCAGAGAGTTTTAAGAGGATGAAAGATTTTCTTTACAAATGAAAGTGAACTCTAACTTCACGTAAACAATCATATGAAAGAGCATAATTGGCATTAGGTGAAAACACTTGAGTAGGTATGGGATTCCTACCAACTATTTGTCCTTTTTGAAAGATTTGTGAAAAGCTCCCATCTACTGTTTTAAATTTGGAATTTTGCCAAAGGATTTTGAAGAGAACAATTGGCTCAATTTGAAGCATTTTATTTCCGAAATCTGAAATCTGCTCGAGTTGTGCTTGAGGCGAAATCTGTCCGGAAACCTTCTGCGCCGTATCTCAAATCTGAAATGAAGAATAACATGAACTTAAAGCTGAAATTTGAACATAGAAATATCAAAATGATCCTTAAAATAAAAGGGATGAAATTGTGGTCCTATGGATCTTTGGGGCGCTACAAGATACCTCGAGAAATTAATGAAAAGGCGGACAGACTCGCGCGTATGGCCAGCTCTCTTGTTCCGCCATCGGGGAAGGAAGTGCAGGGGAAGGAACTGTTATCACAGGTATATCAGTGGGGCAGAATCACGAAGGAGTGCCCACCTCAGACTGGCGACATGACATCTCTGAGTACATCCTCCAAAGGATCGTGCCCGAGGACCCTCGAAGAGCTCGGGAAATCAAGTGTCGAGCCTGCACTTCGTGATGTTGTATGGTAAGTTATATAAGAGGTCTTTTTCACGACTGTTATCGAATTGTTTAGGTCATGACGAAGCCAAGCATGTATTAAGGGAAATTCACGAAGGGTGCTATGAAAATCACTTGGGGGCCATAGCTTTGGCCCGGAAAGCTATTCTAAGGGGATACATTTTACCTACTATGCATCACGACTCAATGAATCTAGTCCGATCTTTTCAGGGCTGACAAAAGCACGTCAACTTGCAGAAGAAGCCTGCCGAGCCTATGAAATTTTTCATCTCTTCATGCCCCTTTGATCAGTGGGGTATGGACATAGTGGGACCTTTTCCACCAGCTGGAGGATAGAGGAAGTTTTTATTAGTAGTTGTGGACTACTTCTCCAAATGGGTGGAGGCTGAACCCTTAGCAAAGATATCCGAGGCCGAGGTGTTGAGGTATCTGTGGAAAAGCATTGTTTTCTGGTTTGGAATACCCCGAAGGCTTATCTCGGACAATGGGAGACAGTTTGTGGAGCAAGAGTTCGGACCTGGTGTCAAGAGATGAAGATTGAGCAAGTCTTCACCTTGGTGGCTTATCATCAGAGCAATGGGCAAGTAGAAGTCACTAACCGGACCATCGTGCAAGCCCTTAAGACGTGGCTGGATTCGGTCAGGGGGAGATGGCTGGATGAACTACCAAGTGTGCTCTAGGATTATCGGACGACGACCCGAGCAGCTATCGAGGAAACACCTTATTGCACGGTCTATGGAGCTGAAGCACTTTTACCAACTGAAATCGGCCAAGATAGCCTCCGGGTCACGAATACGCAGAGGATAATGATGAGATACAAAGCCTCGAATTGGACAACCTCGAGGAAAGGAGAGCTCGAGCTGCAGTACATCTATCAGCGTATCAAAGGAGAATGCGCATGCCTACAACAAGATAATTTGGCCTCGGAAGTATGAAGTAGGAGATCTTATCTGGAGGAGAATTTAATATCAGGGAGATAGAGGAAAGCTAGATCCGAAGTATGAAGGGCCATACAAGGTGGTCGGGAGAGCTGGAGTGACGGCCTACTATCTGGAAGACGCGCAGGGAAAGGGAGGACGTCGACCTTGGAACATTATTCGTCTCCGAAAGTATTATGCATAGGCCTTGTTTTATCACTTGTAAGTTTTATGCTTAATCTTTATTTCATTACCGTTTGTAAATAGTATACCTATGCTTTATTCTATCTCCACTTGTAAACATTATTTTATGGAATGGAATATTTTTCTCTCAACTCAGTATTCTTCCTAGCACATCCTTGGGTGGCAGCCCCACCCGAGCACGTAAGCCCGATCCGCTCGACAACTAAAAGCCCAATTCACAATGACACCTCCTCGTATGACAGCTCCATCCGAGCACTTAAGTCCGATCCGCTCAGCAACTAAAGCCCAATTCTACTTGGCACCTCCTCAGGTGACAGCCCCACCCGAGCACGTAAGCTCGATCCGCTCGGCAACTTAAAGCCCAATTCACATTGGCATCTCCTCGGGTGGCAACCTCATCCGAGCACATAAGCCCGATCCGCTTGGCAACTTGAAACCCAATTCACATTGACACCTCGTCGGGTGGCAGCCTCACCTGAGCGCGTAAGCCCGATACACTTGGCAACTTAATCATAATTCTTACTCCTCGGGTGATAATGCACCCGAGCATGTAAACCTGGCCTGCTCGGTTAAACTAAAGAGTTATGTTTCCTCTCTGTGTGTTAGAAGATTTACTCACATATGTATTAGTTAAGTTGTTTTACTTGCATATGTTTTAGGTAAACAACTCGGGAATTGGAAACATTGCAAATGTTAAATTCAATTGATACATCAAAGTTTTAAAGAGCATCAAGGAATCTAAATACATTCGGGGGGCGGGGAGTCTTTGGGAGAGGTCTCGTCTCCATAGGCACCTTCATTGACCTCTTCTTCATCGTTGGGCATATCCTCCAGGGCCCGAACAATGCTGAGGAACGGGGCCGGGTGCTCCTCCTCGGTATAGACATTAGCCCGGTACTAGCAGCCATTGAAGTCACACTCAAAGAAGGCCAGAGACTTCTCTGCGCACAGGTCGTCGAACTCGGAGGACTTCAGGAACTCCTCCTTGCTGAGACCCCAGGCGTTCTCAGCCTCGCCCTTCAAGCGTTCGTTCTCGGCACGAAGGCTCTGGATCTCTCCCTCAGCTTGGGCCCTCGTGTCCGCTAGCTCGGCCTCCAAAGCCTTGTTCTCGACCTCTAGCGCCTTATTTTTGACCTCCAGCACCTCCCATCCGACCTCGGACGCCCTCCTCTCCTTGGCCCTTATTGCCTCCAGCTCCTCAAGCTGCTTCACCACCTCCGTATGGTGCTCTCATCCAGAGACTAACGAGACGAGGCCACCTCCCTGCGAGCCTGGGTGAGGCGGTTGATCGCCTCACCGCCCCAAACCATTGCCTACATAAGAGTCAAGGATCAGAACGCAAATATAAATATGGAGCAAGAGCTCAGGCATATAAGGGACATACCTCTGCAAATCTGACTGCGAAGGCTCCCATGACCTCGAGATCTGGAGCATTCCGCACCAGGTTAAGGTCCTGTCGGGGACCATGTTGTATAGAAACTTCGTCGTATCAGATCGTTACAGGGAGACCACGAACGAGTACTCAAAATTGTTCAGGGAACTAGCCCGGCTCAGACCAACCTCCAACCTCGATCCCCCCTCGACCGAAGGAGCCTCGGGATTGGCTGCTGGATGCGCCTCGGGAGTAGAGGCTAGATGCGTCTCGGGAGTGGGGGCTGGACGGGCCTCGGTGGTGGAGGCCCTCTTCTTCTTCTGGCCTCGGGCCTCCTTTCCTTCAGATGGGCGAACCTTCCTTTTCCCCTTCTTCAGGCTCGGGGGTGCGACGGCGCCCGAGGAGCCCTCTTTCAGGCATCCCTTCAAGGCCTTCAACATCGCTGTCTTGTCCATTCGATCAGCTGCAAAGAAAGTAGCAGGTTAGATAGCAGCTCGGATTCAATAAAGGATGACACGACTAAGGGAAACACGGTGATACCTAAGTCCTCGACCAGCTGGACCCCTTTCTGGCTGAACCCGAAGTGGCACAGAAGGTCTCCTCAACCAGCTCAGGAGCATTATAGAATTTGTCTCTCATAGTGGTAACGAAGGTGGTCAGGTCGGGGGCTAGGTCGGGAGTCGATGGGACATGGTGTACACATTATCCCTCCAGGTCATGTCACACCTCCAAGGGTTTCTCCTTCTCCCTACACGCCTAACATAGAAGAATCTGCTCATCCACCCATTGTGAGAGCTCGAGTTCCCCCAATGAACCCGAGATCACCCTTGTGGGAAAAATAAAACTTTCCCGGGCCAAGCCTCTTCACCTGAAGCAGCTGCATCAGGATGTAGGTGGTAAGAGAAATCTCGAAGAAGCTGAGAAGGACACCCAGGGACAAAGGGAAGCTATATGCGTTGTGGGCTAGCTGGCTCGGGCTGACCCTTAGGTATTGGCAGAGGGAGGTGATGAACCTCGGGATCTGGAACCTGAGGCCCATCTCTAATTGGTTTATGTAGAAGGAGTGGAAGCTAGGGGGAGGACAGTGAGCTCACTCCTCGGGCCCGGGGAGGACTACCTCGAATTTGTCTAACATCCCCCATTTCTCCTTTATCAGGGGGATATTTGATAACCTAAGGTTGGACGTTTTCTCCTCATACCAAGGGAGTCCCGAGGACCAGCTCGGCCTGGTCGGGTAGCATTGGCTAGCGGATTTCTGGACTTATGGGAACACTATCTACAGACTCGGCTGCGCTCCTTACTATGCGGTCGCTAGGGGAAGACATTCTCAAAGAAGGTAAGACTTATTAGTTAAGAGTAGAGAAGTGCGGAAACAGCTTCGGAGCTTGGGAACGAGAGGAAAGTTTGGCAGATTTTCGGTGCAGTGAAAAGTGAAAGTGAAAAATGAAGTAAAATCATCGCCGATTTATAAGAACCCGGGACGAGCCACGACTGTCCAATCTCGTGCCCAACCAACTGCCCAAATCATCTAGGGAACTCCAAACGTCGTCTCGATAGTCGGGACCTGTTTCATCCGGACCGTCCGCTAATATTTTATCAACGGTTGAGATGTAGAATCACGCGGATCGTGGTCTTCTTCGAAAGCACAAATCTTATCTTGTTCCCGACCTTCATCCTGACCGTCCACGGGTGTTTTATCAACGGCTGAGATACGACATCACTAGGATCATGGTTTTCTTCAAAATCATAAGTTTTAGCTAGGGTCCCGACCTCAGTCTCACACAGTCCTACACTTCAATCCTTCGTCTTGGACTCGTGGCGGGGGATACTCCTGATGCCCCCTATTATCACCTCGAGACCCGAGAATCGAGCTGCATGCGTCAGATGCCGAACTACGCCAACAGCTCGAGAGGATTACCCGAGGACTTACGTCCAGTTTGGGAGAGTCTCGCTAGGAGAAGATCATGGCTCCGAGAGTCCAACCATTCTACGCCTCTCTCTTTAAACCCCAAAATCATCGGGAATCATGGAGACAATCTCTCCCAAGAGTCCCAGCACCGGGTAAAGCGCTCATCTCCACCGCCTAGCCCCTCTATTACCCAGGTACGCTCCCTCATTATATGATTGACACATTCGCTTGCTCTCAGCTTATATATATTATCTTTCGCTCTCTTTTTGCTCCCATTAACTCTACCTGACTTAACCATCGTAGGGGTTTCGTCGGACATATTTTCGACGCCCTCTGACCCGTTACCTGTTGCTGTATGTGTTTCGAAGGCCTCGACCACCCTTCATCAATCAGCTGTCCCGACGACCCGACGTCCCCGATCTCCCAGGGTGTGGCAGCTCGTCGACTGAGGATTCGGTTACATCAATATTACATAATATATTTTACCTATAGATGACTATATCATAGTGTAGTAATTTAATAAATTGTTTTATATATTAATAGATTGCCTTACATGAATCAAATTACAATATTGGTGTTTGGAGGTAGGTAGGTATCTAAAATCCAACTAGATCTGATAAATACAACTTATTTAAAAAAATAAGATTTACAATAATCTTCAACAAACACAGCTTCTTAGCATAGCATAATTGAGCCTATATACGTGATACCAGTTGATTACACACAAATAGTAATCACTTTAGTAATTCACACAGCCGGCTATACTAGCAAAGAATTGAATTAAAATTCTTCTAGGAAGAATTTTTACTACTGTGTTTTATGGAATTGGAAGGAAAAAATCTGCACATTAAAACAACTGAGGATGCAAATAAACAGAACCGAATCGAATCGAAATCGAACCTAAATTTAATACCGGACCAAACCGCCCATTACTAGCATAGTTGAATGGATATTATTCAAAAGTATTCCTAGCTCGTTGGTTGAAAAGTTAAAACGCGGTACTTTGGACTTGGGGGATACTTGGTATTTAATTTGTGGAAACCACATAAATTAATAATCTTTCAAACATTATTTATTTATTCATATTATTTTATTAATAGTATATACTTTCATGCTTCAACATGTCTGAACTGTACTCGTCAGTAGATAGACGACGCGTTGCGTAGTTTGAAGTGGAATTTTATTTACCAGTATAATTTATTGTTAATAATATAACTACTTAGTTGGATCACATATCTTGTTACGTATTCATAAAAAACACTTTTTTTGCTACAGTACTTTGTCAACGGTCTTTCAAGCAATATGCATCGAGGTATCTTTAGATTATATGAATTAACGCAAATCAATATAACAATTACTAAATGCTTTAAAGATATCATTAATTTTGGATTCAGTGTACCCGAACATTATTTATTGCTAATCTTGTAGTGGGAAGGTTTTTTTTTTTTTGTTTTGCGTATTCGTTCTTTCACTATTACAGTTGATATGTTATCAAAATTCAATTTTCCTGTTCCTATTTTTTGCAGTTTTATTATATTTTTTATGTATCATTTAAGTACTATGTCGAGAAAGGCTAAAATGACAAAAAAGAAACAAAATCATGGGCCAAAAATGAAATTAACAACATTGAGTATTAAAAAATCCAATCTCTCAAAGAAACAAGCATGTAGATAGAACCAAAATTGCAACACACACACATATATATACATCCAATCTACTCTACAAGACCCTATATATATTTTCTAACAAATATACGAGTCTCATTTTGTTTTGGAACTAAAGTGAAGAGAGGTGAAATTTCATATATGTTTTTAACAAAAATTAACTATTAATAGATAAATTTTTATTTTTAAAAAAAGCTTATTGATAACTTATTCTTGGTTGTTAACTGTACATGGTAAGAAGTGTGGCTTAGATTGTGTTGGTATGTAGTGTTCCGTTGAATGGTCACTAGTACCGAGTAAATTGATTCAAACCCAATTCTTATTGACCAAAAAATGGTCTGCCCCAAAGGAAAAAACATGGTTCATTATTTGAATGATATATAACTCAGTCAAATTTCATTCTTCTTCTTCACGTGCCATCCTCTATGTTCTCTCGTTCAAACCAAGCCAAGTTCTCACTTATAAAACGACACCATAAATATCCCTTTACGGTCTCTCATATCATTTGATATATAGTAATTTCTTACCAGAATTCAAACTATCATCTATAAGCTAGCTACATCAATCTTTAGTCTCAAAAAAATGGAGAGATTTCCATCAGATTCGGCCCGCGAAAATCTTGAAAACGTGCTGAAACAAGGTGGAGAGCTGGCTAAGCAGCTACAACTGCATCTGGAACCGCAGTCTTCTTCACAGGAAACTCTCTTTTATCTGCTGAATGAAATTTTGAATACCTACGATCGTGCGCTCGCGCTGCTCAAACACGGCGGCACTGGTGGCGGGGCACCGCCGGGATTCGGTGGTGCAATGGTGGCAGTAATGTCTGATTCGCCTGGATCGCCACTCACGGGGAGCCCTCACAGCAGTCATTCAGACCAAGAAGATGAGGCTCGTAGGATAAGGTATATATTATATTGAAGAGCACCTTCTTGCATATTTTCAATCCTAGCTGCACAGTTTACATACCACATTTCTACATCATATAAATCAAAATTTGGATCGCTAGATTATGGTTAGTTTTTATCTGAACCTCTGAACAAAAACTTGGGTTTTTGGAAAAAAGAAAAATTCGCATTACCCCAAAGAAAAAAGGTAAAGTTTCGTAAACTAACTAAACTCGCTGTATCATTGGGTTGACTAGTTAAATGGAGAAAAAAAAATAATCATGAAAGATTTCTCATACAGTCACACCGGCAATCTACTTTTTCCTCTAGATTGAGAAGATGTATAGCTTCTTTGAGTTTTGTTTCATATTATTTGCTGTTAATTTAAAATTATTGACAACGATAGAAAATTGTTATTGTTAATCTGGTAAAATGATGGAATGGCTGTATCTGTACAGGTACCTATAATGATCGAGATTACTATTATTAGTTTTCAAATTATGATCGAGATTAATTAATTTAAGAGGTTGATGATAGATAAATAAATTCAGATCGTGCGTGTGCATGTTTTTAAATGGAGTGAATATAATCTGGATATTAATCGGTTTGTGGATAATGGGTATAAAACTTTCAGTTTGGAGAAAAGAGTACCAAGTTCACAGCTTGATGATGGGCACAGCTGGAGAAAATACGGCCAGAAAGACATCCTACGGTCAAATTATCCTAGGTATGTGTTGTGCGTGCATATATATATATATATATATATATATATATATACATATATATACAGTTCCGATAATGTGGGCACCAACAATGGGCGCCTGTGTGGGCGCCCAAGATGCTCAGCCGAACATCTCGTGAAAATTTTAAAATTTTCATGAGATGTTCGGCTGAGTATCTCAGGCGCCCACATTTTCGCTCATAGTTGGCGCCCCCCTTATCAAAGTTTTATATATATATATATTACATGAAATAAACATACAAAACATTCTATAAAACGGAATTTTTGGGTTAAAAATACTTTAATGTACTTGTTTTATTCATTTCCGTTTGTTTTAGAAATAATAAATTTTATTCTGTTATAGATCTATAAATATATATAGATCTTTCAGAGTAAATTCTATCAAGTCTACGTTAAAGAAGTCAATAAAAACCTAAATTCATATATATATATATATATATATGCGTTAATATATTTCCACTTGATATAAAAGAGATGCCATATTCATTCCACTTATATATATGATATGTTGGACCTTGTGAGAACTCAAATCCCTAGCATATGCATCTTTATAAAAAATACTCAGCAAGTGTGACAAGTTGATAATTATTGTTAGATCGCAAGCAAGTGAGACAAGTTGATTGTTAGATGGCAAGAGTGGTGAGTCAATTAGTCACATTGCGTATGTATGAAAATGAAGAAGCAGTAGATATTATATTAGTGTGCGTTTGTGTGTGTTGGTTTAAAGATTAGGTTCCTTATCTTTTTCCTTTTGTTTTTCTCCATCATCTTGTCTTTTTGACTCTTGCCACCATAATTCTCCATCCTCAACAAAAGAGTACACTAATTTTCAACAAAAGAGTTACATTAGTAGTTGAATGGTTTGCGATCTTTTTCCAGCAAATTTGTCATTCTGCGATTTTGCTATACTATATTGTTAAATTTCAGTCTTAGTCGGTTATCATGATACTTTTTTTATTTGTTAATCTTTTTTCGACATAACAATGATATCTAAAGTTACGATCTTGGTCGTGTCCGTAGATCTTGTCACTGATTTCAAAAATTGAACTATACGCGACTAAAAATCTAATTTTAAATATAAACATAAAAATTTTAAAAAGATCAATCTAGAATACTATCCATACTCCAATTCCTGATTTTTCATTACATCTTGAATCTATCAACATGTCAAATAATATGTTCTCAACAACATGTCAAATAATGTCATTAATAACATGGAATTTTCACCATTATACTGTTAAAGATGTTTAGAAAAATGAAATAAACAAAAAAATTATAATTTGGAAAATAAATACACTCGTAATATCTAATTAATTTTATTTTTTATTCTTAAACGCAGGGGATACTATAGGTGCACGAATGGGAAAGGCTGTTTGGCGAGAAAACAAGTACAAAGATTGGATGAAGATCCTACGGCATATGAAGTCACATACAAAGGACTCCACACGTGTCATAATAATCCTCCAATCCCAGTCATCCATCCACAAAATGAACTAAATAAACCTTTATCCCACGGAAATCAAATAAACCAATCCCAACAAGAACCATTTCTCAATATCCAAACAAGCCTCAAGATTATAGGCAGTAGTAGTGACACACAAGACCATACCCCTTCATCATCAAACTTCAATCCCGAAAATAATCCCATTTTCTCCGACGATCATCTTCTGTGCGAGGATTATTTGCTGGATTTCATGAATCCCGCAGCTCCTGAATTGAATTTTTTCAACGATTATTAAAGGATATTTAATAATTCCGAAGATATTGAGGCGAAGCGCCCCCCCAACTGAAGAAGTGGATTCTTCATCCGATATGGATAAGTCGGATCGAGTTTTGGCTTTGGAATTCAAGTCACTTCCCTTGATTTTCCGTTACACATTTGATTCTCATTTTTGGACTATATTGCGATATATATGTAAAAATATCGACATAAGCTTCTTATTCATGTAAATAATATCTGCCCTTTTTATAATCGGACCGATGATATCGGTCTATCTTAAAAAATGTTTCAATTGGAGAAAAGGATCGGAATTCAGTAATATTATGTAAATATTTAATGTAATACAATGTGTATATGATTTAAAATTTAAAGATCGAAATATGTATATAAGTCTATGTTAGAAACTAAAAAAAAATACATTCATATATTAAACTACAATATTACTAATATAACATTAATTTTTTTAACTAATTCCAAATTCAGATAATCATGTAAATAAGTATTTAATATTAAATTTAAGTTATAGAAGATGTCATAGCCTAGTGGCAAAATATGAATTCTCAATCTATGAAATATTGGTTCAAATCGTACAAAGGTTTTAAAAATTAATTTCAAAATAAAAATAAAATCGATTGACGGGGTTGAACTCGTTCGTAAAGATCGATTTTTCGGCCTATTTAACCATTTGAATCGGTTCTTGACTGATAAAATGATTCTTGGGCCATATACGGACTGGGCCGTAGGTTCGTTAGCGATTACTGGTTAAATCTGCCGCTCCAGTTTGAAGACCTTGGTTAATATATGAAATTATTATTATTTTGTCCTTTTTTGGATTGAGGGAGATTATTGTTAGAATTATGTGGGTTCTTAAAATTATAATATGGATTTTAATTCATCGGTGTTTTTTCCATTTTATGTTATATAAAGTGAAAAGAGAAAAGTACTCGATCAGTACTATTATCAATATCTTTAGGTCATAAATTTATTAGAATTCTCGCATTTCTTCGCATTTTATTCGAAATATGGAAAAGTAGGTAGTCGGCTTCGGGAACCCACATAATCCACAAGCCCATTCATCAATCACTAATTCAGCCCAATAAAGTTGGTTCCTAGACCGCAAAATGAAGCTGCAAGCCTGCAATTAATTCTCAGGTATTCTCATGGTTAGAGTGTTAAATCTTATAACTTCTATATTCTATTGATTATTCATAGTATTATCTCAAACTATATTTTCGATTCCTTTTCTACGATACATTCATATAATTATAAAATGTCATGACAAATATACTCAATTATTTATAAACTTTGAAAAACAAAAACCTATAAACACCTATTCGAATTGACCAATGATAAACAAAAAAACTCTACCACTCTATACATCATTTTGGGGATACAGAATAACACTCGTATAAATTGAGCTCATAATGATACATCGCAATTCAAAAGCCTTGTTACTACTGAAGAATAAGCGTGTTTTTGGGGCATCATAGAAACATAGATAGAATCAATGACGGGACGAACAACGAAACTTTTTACAGTGTTTTTGTACACGTTCACTTGTATCACATACACAAGTGCTCTCTGAACCAGGAAAATCTCGATGTTTCAAACGTATAATTGCTTAAGTAGGTAAATTTGTGCACAAATAGAACATGTAGTCCATTAACAGACATTCATTTTGGTGCACAAAGATGAAGATGACTCCTATTAATTAACTAGGCAAGTTTTTATGTATTGAATGCTTCCAAAGTAGGAGGCAATAAAGTGTATAAGCTAGTATCCAATTTAATAGTAGGAGTTAGGTAGCATAAAAAAATTCAGGGAAATACCTTTTCTACACTAGGACAATTAATTAACATCACTCGTGGTCTAATTTCCCCCGAAACACTCGACAAATCGAAGACAAAAGCTGAGATCTTGTCTCTCTATACGACTCGCAGGCAACCTATCCTATATATCTCTATACGTCTCAATATAAATTAGTTGAGTAACGTCACAAAATTATCGAGCAATATTGAGATTTTGGGGTCTCTATAAAACAGAATGAAAAGCCCGGGTGTATGAGACGAAAGGTGAGTCTCGTAGGTGTTATCGCATAAAGTTTAAAAGACCCAACTGATATACAGAATAGGGTGGGTACGGAATTTGATGGCTAATAATTCAATTTCATTATTTAATGTACTTAAATTTGGCTTGATCTTCGTTATCATCTTATTATGGCCCGAATTTAGGCATATAAAGATAAATACATAAAATATATGGGCTTTTAAGTTGTATCAAACAACTATCAAAGTGAGCATAGAGTAGATATCCGGTAATAAAAGGTGTTAGGTCAAAAGCTAATGTTAAATTTTATTTTCTCATAGTATGGTAATACATAGTTCATCTATCATGTGAGTGATGATCGAACAGTTAGACCCACGAGATCGAAGATGCATGTATAACTGATGATGCTATCTTATATCTTTTAGAAACCAGTTTTACTCTTTCCGTATCGTTCGCTATATCCTAATAAATATAGTATCACCCGCTAAAGATTTGACAACATACTTTTACAGCTCACCTGGTCCACCAAATGAAGCGGCACAACGTCAGCAGCTTGACATACGAGAGTTTCGCGATAGATCATTCCTCCCATTACTAGTCTCGTTATACAAACTTAACTCACCATCATTTTGGTTTCATCAAAATTTGTGAAATATTGGTTAATTAACAGGAAAAAAAAGAGTCTTGTTTACAACTGCCAAGATATTCTGCAGGAAATTATTAGAATATTCAAACTATAATCGTAAATTAATTCGTACTAGTAACTTCTTGAACAGAAATAGATAATCTTATCAATAACTTCAATGTATAGAAGTTGTTGACTTTTTCTAATTCAAATACAGATCACTACATCTACTGACCAATTAAGGATTTAACTAATCTAGAACTGGGTGAGTACATATTAATTAATCACTAACCAGCAACTACGGTCAACTATTACATCCCCACATTGCTTTATTGTAAAAATGAAAAAAAAAATCCTTAAACAATATTAGCCTTTCACCAATAAATATTCCAAGCTACATTACAACTCTGACTATATTTCTAATTGTCGTATTTATGAACCATTTTCCATTAGAAAATTAGCTCGGCATGGGGAACTCGAACGCGAATAAATCGAAATTAGCAGAAAGTCTGTTGAATTTGATGGGCCAATTCTTCTGCACTGAGTTGGCACTCAATTCCAATCTACACATCAATAAGAAACAAATTATAGAATTATACATGGCTGTAATCCCAAGTGATCAATTAGGATATAAAAGAATTTTCAAACACAGTAAAACAAAAAAGAACCATATGTTTATGTATTATTTGAACTAGTCGATGATCTTGAATAAAATCTATTTAACTTTAAGGAGAAAAAAGAACCATATGTATATATATTATTTCAAATTTTACCAGTTACAGGAGTAGTGCAACTGTGCAAGAGAGTAAATATTTTCTTGGGAAAAATGAATTAATTTAAACAGGAGACAAAGACTTGAGGGAAGTGTAGATTATGTTTCATTTAAATTTGGTGTCAGGATTTTGTTTATCGTCTCGATCGTGTCATGTCTATTTCTCAATTCTTGAGTCCTTGCTTCAGATACATTTAGATGTATTTTATGTATTCAAATGAAAACAAACTACTCTTTCATATTATTTCAATCATTTTAAAAGCTTATATTTCTTAAGGAACGTTACATATTTTAATACTATAACCATATAATTTTTCAATTTCATTATATTTTAATGCTTCTTACAATTAATATTTGGGAAAACTGCATTTGTTAGCTTATAGATTTCTTTTTTTCTGATTTTGGGGATATATTTTTTTCATATTTTTCTAAGTCCAAAAAAATCATGGTAAAAATGTAGGACAGGCATACGATATTTCCTATTTGTTAAAAGATATTTGAAGAAGCATTAGTTAGTAATTTGACACCACTGGATATGTGATCGACTTCAGCTTTAAATAGTCTTGTTACCTTAATGGTGAAAGAATTGAGCACTGTTTCATCGACTGTGGTGATGCTCACTTTGAGGATTTCCAGAGCAAGTTCCTCCAGGGCCGAGATGATCTTCACCACCTGGCCCGGAATACGAAGGGACATTGTACTAAGCAGAAGGTTTGGGCCAGAAAACTTCACCTCAACTTCAGCCACAGCTGATTTTGAACTTGCCACAAGTTCATTAACACTGTCGTTGATCGATGAAGTCGACGAATTACATGGAGATCGGTCCACGGGGCTTGGGAGAGACGGTGAGTTGAGATAGTATGATTGGTTACTGTGCAGCAAAGGCTTGTATGGGCTGTTTGACTGAGGGGTCCTCGGGCTTATAGGAAGGCCTAATCTCGGGCTCAATGGTGGTTTTCTTGGGCTCAAGGGCGAGGGTCTCGGGCTCAACACTTCGTTGTATGCTTTCCTTTGCTTCTTGGCTTCAAGCGAGCGGAGAACTTGTTGCAACTCGTTGATGTAATTCACTACTCCTCCGATTATTGAAGCTTGGTCACCCTAAAACAAAAATAATCCTCGATAACAGTGTTCCTTATCTTAAACACTCAGTCACGTATATTCAAATATGTTAAGCCACGTACTAGCATGCTAAGTATCACATATCTCTTGCTCTTAAGTCAAATTTTCGAAAATAAAAGAATGAAGCATGTTCTTTTCTCGTAAATCCGACACATAGGGACGAAATGCGTCACTTTTGCAATATCCATTTTAATTTATCTATAGGAGGGAGTTAAGACCGTCAATTTCAACGGGACGAGCAGTGAAAGTTGTCCTTATCAAGAAAAAACAACAACCAGAAACATGCATTATTTCGAAGTAGTAATCTCACCTTAATCTGCGAACAAAAACCTAGTTTTAGTCCAAGGAACCAAAAGGGATACTTGTCCCACAACTTCTATTACAAGATACATGGTACACTAACAAAGATGTAACACTCACATATATGACGAGAGAGAGAGAGAGTGTGTGTGAACTGTTAATTAAACTTACCCCTTTGACATAAAAGCAAGGCATGAGAGAACGAAGAACGGAAAGATGCTCGTTCATTTGCTTCCTACGGTTCCTCTCGACAGTAATGTGTGATATTCTGTGCTGCCCTTCTCCGGAATTCGAAGACGCCGTTGCAGCATTCGTCGTCTTTTGTCTCTTAGGTTTCGGAGATGCAGCTACAGCATCAGCCTCGGCCTCAGCCTCGGATTCCCAGAAGCCACTCAGAGAAGGAGAGTAGCCTGCAGAAACAGTTTGGAACTCGAAGCTTTCTTTACTGTCTTCTCCGCCATTGTTTAAGGCCGAAATGTCCGTTTGATGATCGGAACCACTGTCCAAAGCCTCAAGAATACTGAAAATGTCATCCGGGGAAGCGGCGTTGCAGAAACTATTAGCTTCGGATTCGCCGAAGAAATCGGATAGATTACTCTCACCATCCATCGATCTCTTGAGGAAGGAGTTAAAAAGTAGAAAAATACAACAGGATTGGTGTTGGAAAAATATTGATGGGGTTTAATCTAATTTGCAGGTGGAGATATATATGAAGAAAATTAAACAAAAACCATGAGATATTGTTTGGCGAAGTAGTTGAAAAAAAGTAATTTAAGGTGATCTGAAAAGGACCAAACTATCGACATCAATAGTGTTTCGGAAATGAGACAGTAATGGGTAGCTTTGTTTTTTATATGGATATGTTCGATATGTCAACCGTTAGATTTTGGGGGAGCGGTTGCTTGAAGCACAAACATATATGGGTGTGTATATATATATATATATATATATATGAATAATATTGTGGTCATCCAAAATGGATGTCTGTGTGTACGTCTAAGCAAAACACGGTACCCTTTTAGATATGCGGTATACTTAACTAAAACACAGTACCGTGTTTTGTTTAGACGCCCATATTGGATGTCCACGGTATCAAATATTTGTATCTATATATGATGTAAGAATATGTACATAAATTTGTTGCCTATGTACCGATGAACCCCTAAACAAAATCATGGAATCATCTACTAAGTTGTCACATAGTCTACTTTCGTCCACGAACTTGTCAAGATCCAAGTTTCTTCCTCTTTTTTTTTTTTCTAAATATTCGTGAGTTCTAGTTTTGTAACTTTGTTTCTTTTGATTTTAATTAGTAGTATCAGAAAATTATTGACATTTTTACATGACTTGAGCACAACGGCGATATTAAGTGACACTATGAAGACCCAACTTTAACAAGTAGAGGATGCCAACATAAAAACATGGCCATTTAGATCATTCCTAAATTGACTACCAATTCGATGAATAATGCAAATGATTTCTCAAACATGGATTTAAACCAGCTGATGCTTGAATTTCAGAATATGTACATGGTACTTTACATGAAACTTTTCGCGACTACGAAGATCATTATATTATTAGTAAATGATATGAAGTTAAATTTGAATTAGGAGTGATATGTTAAGCTTAAATTTGTATAATTTTTCATGTGTAATACAATATATAGTACTACTCTAACTACTCCGAAAAGTAAATTAGTTAAGAATACATGTACGATATACGTACTAACATAACGTCCGTGGTATTTATTAAGTATATATAGTGCATGCATATAATAAATAATGCTCATGAACGTTGATATATAGGAGGATTTTGATTTGTCCATGCATGAGAGGTAACATGTTTTTATGTATTTAACATATATATGGTTGTTTTAAAAAGAATTTAAATATGATGCCTCATTTTCTCACAGTTATTCCAATAAATTAATATATAGTTGAAACATATATTTTATAAAATTAATACTCGATTCGTTTCAAGTATATAAGCTTAATTTTCTTTTTAATTTCTCACAATTATATAGTCAAGTTACAATATTTGGTTATTCTTTCAAATATTTACCAGTCTACCCTTATTTAATTTCACTATTTAGTTAGTTTATTTAATAAGGGTAAGCAAGAAAATGATTTTATAATTTATATTTCCAAATATTTTCCTAATATATGTGAAAACACATACAAGCGGCTTGAAAATGGGACGGAAGGAGTAAAAAATTTAAGCTACTCCGAGTTGGTTCGACTTGCATGCCATACCTGAAAATGAATGTTATGTTCTTGTGATGGAAATGGACGATCGATACCCGTGAGCTCTCACACAGCTCAGACATCGATTCATGGATTGAAAACACATATTACGTGTATTTAAAAGGTTTTGAAAAACAGCACGCAATAACAAAAGGGCAGGTCGCGCCTAAGCTGGATCAGCACGGAGCAGCGCTGCGTGCTGGTCCATATTGCGCGCGATCTTCTGTGAAAACTTGAGCTGCAATAGCTCTGGTTCTTGAAATGTTTTAGCACCAAGAAGTATATCATATTAGGTATAAGATCAAGCGGAAAACATCTAAAGTACTCTCTGAAAATTGAAAGTTTAAACTAGTTTAAAACATGAAATGCGTGAATGCAGAAGCTGTAATCAAAATGTAAAGAAAATACGCTGCAAATTTGTTTCTGGAAGTTCGAAGCTCAATCTCCTACGTCTCCCCTTTTTCCATTGCTGGAAGGATACACTAGAAGATTTGATCTTACAGCAGTCTGTACAGAACCGATCCAATAGACCACAAGCTTCAAGAACTCCTAGCACTCAACTGCACACCAACTCGTAGGCTGTTGACTTGTCTAACACTTCTTTTACGTCTCGGTGAGAAATACTACAATGATATTTATTTGTTTTGCGATTCACTCAACTATTCTAATAAGCTCATATCTCGAAACTGTGAGTAAATCTGTGTGTGAGAATTTACAGTGTAAGCTCACTCTCTCATATTTTCTCACACACTGGGAAGTGTTTCTACAAAACTGATAAACACTTTTTCTTCCATGGTTTGTGCAGTCGAAAATGTATTCTCATTGAAGCTCTAGGCCAGTGGACCAGCTCACACCTGGGCACCGGCATAGCTTGTACACCAGCTGTCACCTGAGTGTACAAGCTCCCGACTATGCAATGCTCTCTGTTTTTCTTTTTGTTTTCGCTATGCTCTTGTGCACACACTTCTCTTTTCTCGTTTTTTTCTATTCCTTGTCTCTTTGATATATAAAGCCTCTGTACAATTCTATCTGTTGGACACAAGTTCTTAGCCATTCAAAAGGCTTCTGTAAAGTTCTGACAATGTTGTACCTTGTGTCCTTTATCATTAAGTGCATTTGCAGACTTTGTTGACTTTCAGCATGAGAACCTTGTACCTGATGTAGACAGGACGAGACAAATCAGTTCGAACCTGTTTAAACCATTCTTCGTATACTTATGTTCAAACTGCTTTGCTCGTGATCTGATAGTTTGTTCTCTGAGATGGTCTCTAAGCTGCTCTTGCTCTGAGCTGGCTTCTAAGATGCTCTTGTTCACATTTGCTATAATCTGATTCTATTCTCTGCGCTTGATTGCTGAACTGAACCGCTATACTTCTGAGCCGAACTGATATCGTCTGTGCTGATATTCGCTCTAAGCTTGATCAGCTTGGATGTCCTCTGCTGCACCAGCTTGGGCGTCCCCTTACTGTTCCATCTTGGATGTCCTCTGCTGGATCAGCTTGGGTGTCCCCATAGGCCCATACTGTTCCAGCTTGGACCCCTCCTCAATCTGCACTTAGTTCATTGCTATCAACTTGCGTTCAATCTACTACTGTTAACATTCTCGCAGCGATATGCTACAGTACTATTATCCAGCTCGCAATTGATCCAGGCCAGCTAATACCTATGGAGATTGATCGATTACACCTGGCATACACAGATTCCTTCTTCTATAAAAACACAAGCCTTCTTGCTTGCGTCCATCTCTTGTAAAAGAACCTGGCTAAATTGTCCTTCACTAACGCCCTCTCAAAACCAGCTTGCGTCTAATCTGTACCCAGCTTGCGACAGAGCTGATTCAGCTTTGGCCTGCTCACTTACAAAATTGTTAGAAACTTACGAACATGTTTTGTGTAATCAAAATTCAGATGTGGTCTGTATTGCAGATCCAACATCTTAGAAGTTGAAGCAATGGTATAGTTGAAGGCCGCGAGTTCTTGATACTGGGTGAAAAGTTGTGATGAACATAACAAACCTCATGTTTCCAAAAATATGTTACATATATAAAATAATAATAAATAAATAAATATGTTATACACATTTAGTACTTTAAAATAGCCCAAAATATAAGAATTAATGAATATCGTTGTATCTTGGAATATAATTGAGTGGAGGAAATTTACATGCATGAGGGATAAGGAATTATATGTCGAGTTGAAACTACGTACATGATGACTAATGTTACTTTAAGTTTCAATAACGCCATATTACAATTATCTAAACAGAAGCAATGAACTCCAAAAATAGGATGATTTTGTAAAGCAAAAACAACACTGTTATATTGCATTATTTGTAAGAATGGTTTTCCATAGTACGTACATCACATCATTAAATTCACATAATTTCAAAAATCTATTAATGTGACATATATTATATGATATCGGACAAATCAAAACCCCGAATCTTGATTGAAGACAAACGACAAGGGGATCGTGTGTGATGCCGACCCCTCTATTTCCTCTAGAATCCTCAATTATAAGAATTTTCCTATTTCCTTTGATAGTCTTGGCTCCACATTATTTTTGTCACATCTCCATCATATCATAATTTTCTTTAATAAAAAATTTAGCCAAATATATTTTTGCATATATTTCATAATTATGATCTGATTAGTAGTAAAACATATGTGAACAAGGAATTGAACTTTTGTAAGGGACCACATATTTTGTGATTGAAATATAATTGATCGATATATGCATAACTATATTTATATAAATATCTTTATTGTGATTATATTTACCCGAATATGTTTTGGATCAAAGTTATCGATTCGAGAACTTATGATTTGATATAATACGTAGATTATTTATGTATTTTTTAAAGGGTAGATTTTTTCAATTTAAGGAAAATTGTTTTGCATGTTCACTATGTGTCCTCTATGATATTGCATGTCATTAAATTCAGTTCTAATCATATATTTTTCGAATTTTGACATAATTAGTCGTTTTCCGTGGATCTGCTAATATAATACTGTACATATCCCATTACGTCAGCGATATGCCGAAAAAAACAACCTAAATTGTCAAAAAAAATAAAAAAGAGAAAAACTAACAAAGACAAGCAACTAAATTGAAATTTGACTATAAAGATGACCCAAATAGAGAAGATGAAAATATACATGTCCAAGATTTTTCAATTTTTTAATTATAGTTACATATAACATGCGATGCAATATATATATATAAGCCCATTGAATTCAATTTTGAATGTTATAACTTTCCAATTCGATTCAAATTCAAAACTTTGAATTTCGACTAATTCTAAACAAATTAAAAAGTCCATTCATGTCCAACCACATGTGATATATATATCTAGGTGTGTATTTTTTATAATGCGACATGCATAATTGAAGAGGATGAAAGCATATTTAAGGCGGGTAAGGGGGGAGATGCGGATAGGGCACTGAACAGTGTCTGCAAGTTGTTTGTGGAGATTCATGAATGCAACATATATATTCAATGCGCACACACGCCATCTGCGTGCCTAACCCTTATGCTACATTATTAATTCTTTATTTTTCTCACTATCCTTTGACGTCTTACATAAGTAATTAAATTAAAAAAATACAAACCCAACATTTATTTACTGTAAGTACAATCACGTAAAACAGTATGTCTTGTGTGCGTGCGCCCACACCCATATATGTTGTACCTCTTAAAGATACAAACTACTGAAGCTAGCTATCACTTTTTAGATCTAATTTCAATAGCCGATTAAAATTTAAGGGCGTGTAGCTATATCACATTGCTATTTTATACATAAGTGATGTGAAGCACAAACATATACAAATATCAGACAAGACAATCTATAAATCATATGCCATAAGCCACAACCGCATGTTTGAGAATACCATAGCGCGGAAATGTACCAGAAGACATAGTCGATGATATTTGAGAACCCCTGGTTGATCTACCAGATCTATACGTTCTTCCAATTGAGGGCCCTTTTGATCTCTATGGATCTATTCCTAATAATGGGATTTAGGAAACAACAGAATTTTTGTACGTATAGGTATGAGAACTATGACCATTATATAGACAATTCTGTATGATTCTCTACTATTATTTTCATCATTAACAAAGAACTCATAAAAGACAACATCATATTAGATACATTAAAACACAATAATTTAAGACTTTAGTTGATCACTGTAATCTAGGCTTAACAATACTAAACAATCTATAAGAATTAATTTTTCACATGCGAGCTCATATAATTAAAAACGAGCTCATATAATTACAAACAATTCTAATAAATCTATCTCCATTTGACAATGTGAACACTCCCATGCGCATGCATGCATGTGTTCAGGAGACAAATTAAACAATTGAACAAAATTTGAACTAGAATCATGTGATTGCGAATTGACAGACAGAGTGCTTGCTTGTGGTATTTCTCATGGAAAGAGGATTAAAATTGTACTGATGGATTAAGATTGAAGTTCAGTAAAAAAAATAAAAGATCACATCGAACGAAGATATAAAATTAAATTTGAATGCTCTTGCTTAACTTAATCTATGAAATATGACACAAATATGCCGAGATACAGTGTTACGAATCGTCCAGTTTTGCAGAATATTGATAGGGAAAAGTACTGCATGGGAGTGCGTACTGAATGAATTAATCAATTATCTCTGTAATTTTACAGTCATCAATCATCTTCACATTTACCTTCTTCCAACAACCTTCTACTTTCGTCATCATTATATTATCATTATCATCAGCATTTATCTCACATACATACAAATGATATATATGTTTTGCAATTATTATAGGTAGAGATTTTTTTTCTTTTTATATTTTTTTGTGTGTGACAATTTGTAATGCTCAGAAACTGAGTCAAGATATTAAATATATTTTAGGACAAAATGGTTCGAGAAGGCGGGCGGGAGAGTAAGTAGTTCCTCATTCAGTGTACTAGAAATTTGTTTGGTTTAGGTACAATATTTTATTAATCATAAACCATCTTTTACCTTTAATAACTGGGAAATTTTTCTTTCGTAATTCTATTTACGACGTATTTCACAATTTTATGTATCATTTCTCCTTTGAAAAACAGTGTTTATGTTTCTAAAACTATTAAATACTTGTTTAATCGTACCCAAAGTTTAAGTTTCCAAAATTTTCCTGATTAGTGAATTTTAGATTTATGAATTTAATCTTCAAATTTCTTGTCCTCAGACACTCTCTTTTCTTATAAAAAGTTTATGTATTCGTCCCCGATGTAAAAAAAAAATTAATAGAGGTTGCTAAAAAACATTCATCCTTTAGCATATTTACTTTTAACGGAATTATTAACAGTCAATGAGATATCGGGATATTCATTACTCTAAGATTAATTGCATGCAATGATCGTTATTCATTCTCATATATAAAGTTCCTTTTAAACAAATAATCACATATGTGAGAAATCCATTACAATAAAGGATCTCATATGAAGGATTGAATGTGACCACTCGATATATACACATAACTATATCTAGTCTAGACTAACAAAGAAGCCCCCAGGGACACAGACGAGTTGGTAAGACTTGGGTTGTGAGTAACTTGTCCGTGCTTCACGGATTCGATTCTCGCGTGGAGCATATTCCCCACTGAAATAGAAATAATAGTAGACAATCATACAGATTAGGGTTGGACCCCTACCTACACGTGCATATCCTTCGATTTAAAACATTAAGGGACTCGGACCTATATAGATGTTGTCCCATTAATAGGCTAACTTTTAAGAAATCTAGATTAACAAAAAATAAGTTGTAATAGGGATAACCTTCTTCTAATAACATAACTATATATATCATCTACCAAATATATAGTTTTAAAAATTTTATGGCTTTGAATACGGGAAAAGCATTTAAACCAGTCCTCCCCCACAAATTCGGCATTCGAATATATATGACGCCATAATTTCCTGCTGAGCCTGTGATGTGAACGCAACAGTATTGAATAAATTAAACAACTTATGTAGGTGGGACAAAACTGTAAAACTCTTAAATTCTGCTGTAATTAGGGCTGGACCCAACTTTTTCATACTTTATATTTTACAAATGTGAGAAATATTTTTTAAAAACAATTAAATTAGAAACACTTCTGAACACAATCCCACGGAATGTTTATAATACTGAATTAGTGAAAAACAGAATCCCTTTACAACCAAACTTTAATGTTAGAATTTCAATCTTTTCTGTTGGGTCCGAAAATTTGCGGATACTCTATACAACTTAAATCTTAGACGATGTTCTCCTCATGGAAATGTATAATATTTTCCTTTTGTCAATGTATGTTCTTACTTTTTTGTTGCTCATATAATTTAATTATCAATTCAATAATATAAAATATAGGTTGGAGAAATGGAAATATTGGGGTGAAGAAGAATTGAAATAATGCAAAATTATAATAAGGTCTGAAAAACTATTTTAACCCTATGGTGTCTTGCAAGGGCCCGTCATTCTTCAGAATTGGCTGTCCTATTGTCTGTAGTGTCCGTATCTTACCCGTTAGGCACCTTTCTATTGGTGCAGATCTATTTACTGCTAAGATTCCTATACGTACATGAATATGTCATGCTATGGTAAATCACATTTCATACCCTTGTAAAATATACAAATTACACATCAAGAAACAAGCAGCATAAATATTTTTTCACATTATTGGATTCCTTAATTTGACATCAGGTTGCTAGGATCAACCGTTAAATTTTGACTAATTTTGACGTTTGACTTTGAAAAATTCTAGTTAAATGTTGATACATGCATCAAGACTTTATAAAAAAGATCAAACGTCAAAATATAACTTCTTTTATAATAGGACCATTTTGATATTATATATATCCCATTCATTCACTTGTTGATTAAACCTATAAATATATTGAGCCTCGTTTTTTAAATTGTTACCTTTAATTTGTAGAATTATATATGAGGTGATCTCCAATATATTATTATTAAAAAAGAAAAGGAAAAGACCGAATCGGGTTTTACATAATACTTTGTACATGGCCACTCGAAAACAACGTTTGACAAAACATACAACTATGTGTGTTTTCAATTAAGAAAGCACACCTCAAATAGGCTCTTCTACCACATACTCGGCACCTCCTCTAAATAATGCCTTTTTACCCTTCACCCTTTCGTGGATATGTATGAAATGAGTTTGAAGATGACAGGGGGCTGAGGTTATATTTATTTGAAACGTCTTTGATAAAAAGATCAATAAATACTATCGTGAAATTAGAAAGATTCGATATGTTTAAGCTGCCATCTCTTATACAATAATCGCTTACGTTACATTATATGTACACGATTTTGTTATTGTATACTTTATGGTGTACAGCTCGTGTGTACCGTTTACGTTATACGATTCTTTTTTTATCTCATGACACAACAAATGATGAAATATTAAGTAAGCGGCACACATGATTATGCAGCATACGATAACAAAACCAACATATATATATATATATGTGTAGTTCCTTTAGAGGTCCCCAAGCCATAGCATATAGCCATGTTTAAGATTTTCCTCTTCTCACAGTCAAGTAATTGGACCATTTGAACTCCTTGTGATTTATTAAATGATGAAGGCCAATTAGAAACACCTTCTATCCGTACGTTTAAATAAAAAAATGGCTTCCCAAAATTTTAATATACATGAAATATATTATAACCTCATAATATCTCAAACTGTTTCTTGCTTGTTTATGGCGAATTTTGCCGACAGTTTGAATCTTTTTTGCCAGTAATTAATTGTACCGAACTCTATATTATTTTTATGAAAATCTTGAGATAGCGGATAATACGTACACTTTAATTTTTTTTTAAAATAGTGTTGGAACAATTGTACTTCCCATTATTATCTCGTGCGAGTCCAACATTTGAATATAATGTACGTCCCAATAGATATATGGTCAAACATAATGCAATCATGATCACTGATAATGACTAGCAAATGGTCCTATGAAATCCAAAAGATAACATCAAATTTATACAGTAATTCTGATGTATTAAAATTAGTGATTTGATGGAGAGGCCCACCGGGCGGAGCATCTTCCAGTGTTGGGCCTCCGAACCTACGACCTCAGCTAAACAGATTTAAAATACAAAAGACAATTGCTGATATCAAATAAACATAGAATCCAATGTAAGACATGTAGGGTCTGTTCAAACTTCAAACTATTTCTACATTGAATTAAATTCTATCCTGCTATTGTCTTGTTTGATGTTGTTTTTTTTAAAAAAATAAATTTAATCCCAAATTTGATTAATTTGCTCCAACAACCACAAAAGGGAGCTTCCTATAATCTCTAAAATATTGTTTTCATACACATAAGATTGGACGCACTTAAAATTCTAAAGTTTACTGAAAAATATTGTCCTGAAAATCATGATTAGGTTTACCATACAGATTATGCGATATAATCCAGGGATAGGTTCTGATTTAAAGTAAAAAAAGTTCACGGGTCTCTGGAGAATATAGTTATATAAATTTATCATCAATACTTTTGCGGACGTTCGTCGTGTTCCTTGTGTCGCCGCCTGTGGGCTACCGGAAAAGCCGCCGCCGCCACCAACATCGACGTGGTGCCGATGGCATCGCGGCCAGTTTGATATTCTTGTTTACTGTTTTATATTGTCTTCTTAATGTTTATTCTATGCGTCTTAGTTATTGCTCTCTTACGGTCATAGGACTAGTAAGGTGGTTAATTAAGGAGTCTTTAATATTTTTGTTTTTATTTTCTTTGGGTTTGGAAGCGTTTATAATTGATAATTCTTAATAACATGTATAATATATTATTTATATTTAACTCTTCTAATAAATCTGACATGCGTGATTGTTTATTATTAAATTTTAGTGCCTAGTAAATTAATTCCGACGTCATAATTTATTCTTTTGTTCAAACGTGAATAAATTTCAATTTGTATATAAATATTTATATAAATAAATAAGTAATTTATAATAAAATTTATATATAACAACACATTTATTAGCTTACACTAATGAGAATATAATATATGTTTCACCTAATAAACACATAGCATAATCGAAACTACAAGCGTGACCACACCCTTAACTGATCGTCTCCGACTGACACATGTTCCCGGTAAAAAAACTCAATATATCTAGTAATCAATCTTATCCTGGAGATTAAAATTATGTTAATCTTTTTTATAACTTCAACTCCATTCTTTGAATCACATGTCCGAGGAATGTAACTTTCTAAAGCCAAAACTCACATTTGTCGAACTTTACGAAAAGCCGTATGCCCCCTCAAAATTTGGAACACTTTCCTAAGACGCTCGGAATGCTCTTCTCGACTTTTGGATTTGATCAAGATGTCGTCAATGAATACTATCACGAACTGACCCAAGAAAGGGACACTCTGTTCATAAGATCCATGAATACTGAGGGTGCATTCGTCAACCCAAATGGCATTCACCAGAAACTCGTAATATCCATAACGAGTTCTGAAAGATGTTTTGTAGGCATCCGACTCCTTAATCTTCAACTGGGGGTAACCCGAACGAAGATCGATGTTAGAAAATGTCGTTGCCCCTGAAGCTGATCAAACAAATCTTCAATGCTTGGCAAATGATACTTGTTTTTCATTGTTAAATTGTTCAATTCACTATAGTCTATGCATATCCCATTCTTTTTCTTCATAAACAATACTGGCGCACCTAAGTAAGTTCTGAATCTGTTCTTTCAGTTCATTTATCTCAGTTGGTGCAAGTCGCTACGGAGGTTTGGAGACAGGTGTTGCATTAGGAACTAGTTCAATAGAAAACTCAAGCTACCTATCTGGCGGAAGACCAGAAATATCATTCGGAAACACATTTCAAAATTCGCTCACTACGTCAACATCTGCCAGAGTAGGTCTCCCCTCCTCCATAATAGAAGTAATGCTAGCCAAGAATCCCCATCCTTTCCTCAAGAAGCTCCGTGCCTTTAATATTGAAATAACGTTAGGAATACTCTTGTTCTACGCAACCTCGAATAAGAATCGATCTCCCTAAGGTGGATTAACATCCACAGTCATCCGGCTGAAATCGATGACTACTCCAATTTTTTTCAACCAATACATCCCGAAGATCAAGTCAAACTCAGGCATAGGTAGAACGATCAAGTCAGCAGACACTAGGTTCCCTTGTAGCCTAAGTTCTATTTTTCAAAGTATACGGTTATACAAAAGTACTTCCCCCGATGTACAGTCACACAGTAGCCCACATATATAAATTCAGGTTGAACGGCTAATTTCTTTAAAAAGAATGCATAACACAAGAATCGATCAAAGCACTAGTAGGCATGCCAGCTAAATTAATCATACATGTGACCATATTGGTATTCGGATCGTCGGTTCTGTTGTCATTCAAAAGCTCTGCCTACTATGGGTTGCTCAACCGTGGACAATCTTTAGCATAGTGGCCCAATGCCCTACATTTGAAGCATACATACATTTCCAATCTGTACTGGTCGGCATGGTTCTTGTGGCACTTCGGACATAGTGGTTTATTGTCAATCTTAGGTAGTGAGGACGGTGGCAGGTGAAGCTGAGGACGCTGCCCCTGTGGTCTCTGTGGCCTCACATTTTGCTTCTTGAATTGCCTTTGGTCTCGAGGTTGAGATGCCTGACGCTTCAACTAATGCTCGGCTTCGATCTCTTTCTCTTTTCAGTCATGTTCGGCCGTCAAAGCTTTATCAACTGCTGTCCTTAAGTCCTTAGACTCTACCAGCCTAACATCATGCTTAATTGTCGATCGCAGACCGTCAAGAAAGTGTTGTAACTTGTCCTCTGCATCCTCTCTGATCAAAGGAACGGAGTAATAGCCTCGCTCAAATTTGCGGACATAGTCCCGCACAGATAAATTTTTCTGCGTCAACGTCAGAAACTCTCTCTTCAACTCAGAATGCATATTTGTAGTGAAATAATGCTCAAAGAATACTTTCTTGAATCCATCCTAGGTGAGAGTAGTCAGGTCAACTATCAGTTTAGCTCCCTCCGCCAGATCATGACGTCATCACTCAGCATATAGATGGCGCATCTAGGTCGATCACGGTCTGCCAAATGAAGGTAGTCGAAGATGACCTCTAGAGATTTGATCCAGTTTTCCGTCACAAGTGGATCAGTAGTGCCAGTAAACTCCTTGGGGCGTTGACACCTGAAACTAGGGATGACAACGGGGCATGACGGGACCGATTCCCCGCCCCCGAATAATTCGGGGATCCCCATCCCATCCCCACGGGGCTTGGTTTGGTGACAGGGCGAGGCGAGACCGGTTCCCCTCCCCCGAATAATTCGGAAATACCCATCCCCATCCCCATCCCCGCAGGGCTTGGTTCGAGGACGGGGATCCCGATCCCCACCTCTAATATATTAAATATATATATTTATTATTTATTATTCTATATTATTATTAAATACAATTTATTATATATTATTATTACTTATGTTATCAAATAACAATATATACATATAAATGTTATTAAAAGATTATTATTTAGGTTTTGAAGGTTTTTAGTCATCTAAATATGCATGAAATAAGAATAGTAATATGATTTTTATTAAATAATAATAATAATAATATTTTTATTATATATATACATTATTTGGGCGGGTTCGGGGAGTTCGAGGATGTGGGTATTATTACCAACTCATCCACATTTGATTCGGAAATTTCAAAAATTCCCCAAATCTGTTCCGTTTCGGGTTTTCCCCATGGCGCCCCAAACTCCCGGGGAAAATTACCATCCTTACCTGAAACGTTCATGAGGATCCTCCAGAATAAACCCACATCCGACTGGCACGACCAGCTTGTCCTACAAACTGCTCTAACAGTTGAGCCATCCCTGATAGAGCACGGGCGCTTCTGTCTGAGTTATCCTCATCGACTGAAGAATCTCTTCTCCCTCGCCCCCTTCCAGACATTTCTGTAACCAATAATCCGGTTCCATCACATGACCAACATAATAGGACATTTAGAGTTTAAATAAAACTTTACCATTACATATAAATTTATTCCTTTTAACTTAAAGTTTACATACTTGATGGTACGGAACGAGAACTATCTCAGACTGGAGGTGAGCCCTTATCTTATAGGACCATGCTCTGATACCAAGTTGAAACGTCCGGACCTTTTAAAAAATGCAAGAATTTTTTGTTGAACACTACACGACATAGGGACTGACGCATGCACGCACAAACACGACCACCTACAAGGCACACCTCAAGTTCGGCGTGCTGTGGAGAATGATGCCCACACTTCCACCCATGGGAAGGATCGAATTGAGAGCCCTTGAGACAACCATGAACCTCACGGCTGTGTGAAGCACACACGCAGAGCGATAGGTACGTGCCTGGAACCCCTGGGCTCCTCCTCCAATCAATCACAGATAGCGCGCAAGCCTCTCCTCGCGGCGCACCTCCCCTGCCTCAACCTTACGCAGACAACCACTAGAAATGCATAGTCTGAAAGATTGGATGAAAATTTGCACGCATAAACTCAGGGCAGGATCCCGAAACCGTCACAAGGGCTTTATGCACGTGTCCTAGTGGACCGGCCGAAGCCGCACGTGTCCTAGTGGACCGGCCGAAGCCGACATGCATAACCATTTTTAAAAACAAATTCAATGCACAATAAGAGGTCATTGGGGCAGTATGATCAGGTTGTAATATAATCTCATCGAGACACCAATGAATGGAGTTTTACTTGCCTTTAAAAATTTGTCGATGATCGAGAGGGCGATCTCTGGCTAGGAGTATATTACAAACAAACTCAAAACTTTTCCTCCCAAAATTCAAGGTGTCGACTGCCTCTCTTAAGCCACTGACCAACATCACCTCTTCTTTTTTTTTTTTTGACATTTTAGGTATAGGTTTTTGTGGAATGAAATACTATAGAATAATAGGTCCTAAAGTGCTATACCAAAAATTTTAGATTAAAAGAAATGCTAACACACCTTTTAAAATGTGATTATAACATTTAAAGGTGTTACTTGAATTTTAGAAATGCCAAAATTTAAGGAAACTTAAAAATAGACTTCAATTTAGAGGTTAAAAAATAAAATTAAAATCTAAAAACTTAGCAAATAGAGTTAAAATGTTTCACCTCACAAAATAAAAAGTATTTTTTATTAACTAGGGTAAAAGAACAGAATTTTCATTAAAATTCCTTCGTAAGAATTATAAAATAATTTTTATGGTGCTATGGTATATTCCTCCCGAAATATTCTCTCGAACCAAACGTCCTAAATTCTAATTAAAATCGTCAAAGTTAGAAAAATCTACGCTCAATTTAAAATAATAAAGATGAGGTTCAAAAATTAAATTATATCTACCAAATAATAATTTAGTTAGTCTATGTGGCTACCTCGGATAACAGGGTGTCACTGTTTTTGGTAGCAGTTTGCGTATTTTGCCAAAACACTATAGGTCACGGTAGTTTAATATATATGTCTTTTTAAACTAAGAATATAAAACTTCAGGCAACAGAGTAAAGATTGTTTTAAAACGATTGAAACTTAAAATTTGAATTTTTGTAATATTATAAATCATCAGTTATAATTTATGTTAATGATAAGTTAAGTACTATATCCACAATATTGTTAAGGACAGTTTGTCTCGTTGTATTGGATATGATAAGATAAGATTAAAAATAATGGTGTGGTTATAAAAGTATTTGAGTTGGACAAAAAGTAATATGTTTGGTTTGAAAATTTTGGATAAATTGTTAAACTAATTTTTCCTTTCTAAAAATTAATAAATATAATAAAAAGAAGAAGATGCGGATAATGTTGTAAACTGATATTAATGATTTGAAAGATAAATAATTAAAATTTGATTGATGTAAAATAAATAATAATGATTTGCTAGATGCGAGATAGGTATGGCACAAATAATAATCCAGCCAAATATGTATGATATTATTAAAATATGATAAGTAATACTAACCATACTATAGCGTTTATCAAACATGACCATAAGAATATAACGATAAACATAGGTTATAAATATAATAACCTTAACATATTATTTTATATTTCACATACAAAAATTAGTACAGAACATGCAACATCAAGTTATATATATTTACCTTTCCCCATTTGGAATATAGAAAGCAAGAACGTCGGTTTGAATTGTAACACACCGAATTGGGAGAAAGTTTCTAATATAAGATATTTCCAATTGAATCTTAAACCAACTTTTCTCCAAGATGTCGTCCTAAATTTAGAAGATGAAAGATAAACTACGATCCATGTGCAAATAAGTTTCTATTTTAAAGCTATTTATTTATGAATAAAATAAATTTTAAACCAATCGAACTGGTCACGAGAGTGGAGAAGCATAAATGCAGAACGAACAATACATAAATAATGTTAGATAGTTCAGATAATTGGTATCGTATAGTTGTTGGATCCATTTCTGAAAAAATTAGCAGTCGCGCCGGAGGTTGAGCTATAAGGCATATACAATATTAAGGAGACAAATCCAGACTAGCCCCTCCAAGAAATATAAATTCCACGCATAATTTTTCGAGGCTACAACTGGTAAATCATATAACATATTATGCTAAGTTGGCCAGCATCAAAACTATTTTTCTGCATCAAAGACCTGCAAATATGGTGGTGGAGATGCTCCATTAATTGCATGAAGATCGCTCGATGGCCGATCAACTGATTCACATTGTGGGGATCCCACCCCAATCTTGGTGTCTACACTAGGTGAAGATCAGGCGATGTAGCATAGACTTGTTCGGGTAATAGAGCACAACTTTTTTACTTTACATGAATCCGTTTTATTCATGATTTGTCCTCAGCAATCTCCTCCATAGATTCTGCTTGTGGTGATGGATGTGGAGGTAAAACTTGCATGAAAGTCTCTACTAGCTCATCGATTCTATCGTCCACACGGGCGTCACATTCCTCTAGAATCTGCACAACGATAACATGTATGGTTTTTCATAATGTCACAGCACGTAAAATGGAGGGTTAAAGTTAGAAGCCTGATTATATTCACCCATGCTTGCTTTCATTCTATACGTAAATAACACAAACAAAATATATGTTGGAGTTAATCTCACCAACATGAATATGGATTTTCATGATGTGAAAGATACAGGATTGTTTTCATATACATTGTTGAGATACAGGAGATATGAGGTAGACCATAACCCTCAGCATAAACTTGGACAAATTGTTAGCTTGAGAACACAATTTACAAAGTCCGCATTAAGGTTTAGAGAACAAGAATAGAAACTTCGCACTCATGTAAAGAGTGTGTCACAATCTTACAGCAAGATTGCAATATCTTAACGGTGCACTAAAGCATATTACTTTGATCATTTTCAACTAAAGAAATAATGTTATAGCAACTCCGAGTATTATGGCCTAGATGAGCAGTATTTTATTATTTGAATGGAGCACCAAACAATGTCTTGAACTTTAAGGTCCAATTAGTCCAACAGTTGCTTCATTTCACTGAAAACAAATATGATAATTATCACCGTGAAAACTTCAACTACAGATGATGGTCTTAAAATTGCAATATAAAGAATCTCAGCCTTGGCAAGGTCATATTTCTTGAACTCATCCACAAGCTTAGTGATAGCATCTCTCGTTTGATTACAAGCTGTTGTTTGTTCTAAATAATCAAATTCTCAAGCGCAACCCAACTGGTGTCTTTCAGCTCTTTGAAGGGTGGGAGCTACCCACTGGTCCTCATGGAAACCCAATCTCGCAGCGGGGAGTCCAGGATACGAGAGCCAGCCGACACACCTCATTTTATTTTCAAAAACGGTATACTGGTACTTTCAATCATCCTAAAATATCGGTTATCAAGGAATTCAAACTCAACATGATATGTATGTGTGCAATGCCAACAGCTACGACAATTCAGGACACGCACAGATATATTCACATGTTTATCTCAAAGCTGTAAATTATAGGCTCAACCCGTACCTTTGCTCAGATCTTACCAAAAACCTCAATCAAAACTCAAGGATGAGACAGATACACACACTGTCCAGTCCAGCTCTCGGCCAACAGCTTAGGGCCACAGAATCAAGACAAGAACCACAAGACGTTACAAATCTGTAAAAATATCTAAAAAATCAACTTGGTTCAAGCTCAAACACCTCACGGCCGAAGCTCATTTTGGCCAGCTCATACTCAATCTCGTAATTCAAATCCAGCTCAAGTATAACAACTAAGGGCTGAAATCAACACTTAATAGCCTCGGTTACCTGAAACGGAACTCAACTCGGTCTCAAGAATAACAGCTCCCGAAGCTTCTCTTCACTTTCTTAGTTCGGCCTCTGCACAACTCCAAACCGGTACAAGGTTGTAGAGCTTGAAATAAGGTTCCAACGGTACCTCTCTAGTCCAAATCTGATCGGCCGAACTCCGGGATCGGAATTCAAAGGAGTCGGATGAACAGTGTCAACGAGGGTTTGAGGAAAATGTCGTTGTCGGAAGCTCTCAGAAGATAAGGTACTTATGGTCTAAAAATGATTAAGTGTTGGTCAACGGCGGATATATACACTTAAGTTCCCCATATCTGGTCTACAGTATTTTCAGATCAGCTCAGACATCTACACTGTATCCAGCTTAGGCATGCAGTTCAGCACGCTACACAATTCAGCTATCGTGCCCAACAGTTCACGCCACAAACAGATCACGCTCACTGGCGCAGGTCAGCTCTCGTGTTCATAGATTGCGCCTTCCAGCACAGGAGAACAAGATCAGCTCACACATGAACTGACCTCTTGTGAGGCTCTCTGCTCACAATTAATCATCTAATCTCGATCAGTGGTTTATTAATTTAAACTAATAAATCTAATCTGGTTCATATATAAGTTAAAAAAAATATTTGTCAATCAGCATAAGCGTATTCAATCCAGTAGAAGCATAAAGGGTTCAGCTTGTAGCGTAAATACTATTCATTTATACAAATACTTCATGGTTCATGGCGGTTACAAGCTAAGTGTCCTGGTACACACTTGACTCTTATATACTAAACCAGACTTGAGCAACCTAAGACCAATTGTCCACATATATAAACTATCAGCTGGTATTTATTCTTCCTGCTGCTGATCCAGCGTCTAAGTAGTTATCTCTTGCTACCCTTAGTTGCTCCCCACTAGTTCCTTCCTCCTGTTGTCATGCACACATACAAAACAAAACAACAGCCGGATGAACTCTGGTGAGAATGCATCTCAGTATAATCAGCAGGTACAATAATCACAAGAAAATGCATAACAGTTTATCAACTGTAAAACAAATGCAATGTAAGAAATGATTCTAATTCTCTTCTTCGATCTCAGAATTGATTCCATATCAGTTCGGTGCCATCAAGATTCGTATCCGATCTTGACATGAATATTCATCTATCGAAACCATCTCCGGCTTCGAAAATCAGGCCAACTCAGTCCTGGGCATTAGAATCAATTCAATTCTCTTCAATATGCAATCTCATGCAAATATAAAAGATCAAATACCTGTGATGGATCGACACACACATAACTCAAGTTCTAAATCAAGAACAGTAATCAAACATGTATGTGATTTCAGCGGGATAACTCAAGAATCATCCTTCTTGAGTAATCTAATCCCTGACTCTTCTGTCAGATTATACCTTCGTTCCTATGTTTTCACAATGCTTCGGTCAGTGTTCTTACGCTCTGTTCCTTACTTCCTGAGATACTCGCAGAATCAAAGGTCGATAGCTGCAGTCAAGATGTTCTCAGCATTTCGAATTCACTCGTATTTATAGACAACGCTGTGTTTCTGCAGCATTTCCAACGTGTTCAATTCGAGTTCCACGTGTCATGCTGAGTATTCAAACAGGATATACTCCCACCGCATCGAAAGTGGATAACGGTAAATAGATTCCTCAACTGCTGTTGATCTTTCTCAGTTGCTGTTCGAAATAATCAGCATTCGCTTGGTAGAAGCAACAACCAGCCGCAGTAGAAATTAGTCGCAACAAGAAACCAGTCGCAACTATTCAAAACTCAAAACGATGTCGTTACAATTAATTCCAACGACGTCATAACGTGTCATCAGCTGGTATCACCTCTATTTAAAAGAGACCAGCAGCTGGTCGCTCTAATAATCCAACGACTGATTTCGCAACATTATTCGAAACGGTCGTATCAAGATTTCCTGTTTCATAATCAAAACGGTGTCGCATAGTTCCCTCAGCTGAGTAACCAGCAGATACAACAACCATCAGCTGATTTCCAATTCCTCGCCTAGTCGCTACTTCATGCAAAACGACATCGTATCGAGGTTCCTAGTCATAAGTCAAAACGATGTCGCATTATTCTCTCAGCTGGACTCCAAACTTCTCGACTGGTTCGCGTTGAACCTCAGAAACGACGACGTCGCACCTACGTCATCAAAACCAGTCGTTATATCAATAAACCAGCAGGTACACAAAGAACTCTTACTGCTGGTTCCCACATGCGTAACAGTAACCAACACGTGTCGCTTCCCCGTTGATCCTTGTATTCGCGCGTCTGCTTCCAGCTGCAACCAACACTAGCGCTTCGACTGAATTTCACAATTCAACCAGTCGCAAGCTACAGTAGTGTTGACCCGTATTGACTTTGCTACAGTAACCTGCTGCTGAACGATTTTATCAAATCGCTTCGTCTGGTTTCCACACTTAGCGCAACTCAACAATACACAATTCCTTACTCACCCAACACTTCTAGAAGAAATCCGAGCTCATAATCACGCTTCATCAAATTCTTAAATGTCAGAATTATTAAACTAATCCTCTTCTTAATGATTTCGGGCATTACACCTCTCATTCAGCTCACGTCTGATACGAAGCTCACAAACGACTCTCCCAAAAATCTGTTATTTGCCATCAGCTTACGCCTAAGCTGATCTTACCAACAATACGACACAACCCCCGGCCTTACGACTCAACTCAGCACACTGCATAACTCCCAATGCTGAATCCAACTTACGCTTTACTACTCAAATTGATATCAGCTAGAGCAGCTACGCTGTCAGTTCACACTAAAACATATCAGATCACACTATCAATACTGGCTATGCTCAACACCGCTCAGCTTAGAAGACTCGGATCAGGTCGCACTCTATCAATTTAGCATAGGATGCTCTATTCAGCTTATAACATCCAAAACAGTTCGTGACGCTCTCAGATTAAAAATATCACACTACACATACTTGGAGCAGCTCGCGATGGTCAAATCAGCTTATAATCTCAACGCTCGACATATGCACTAAGTTCAGCTTACGCTCCCAGATCAGCACGCGACAACAGATCAGCTCACGTCTGCTGATCCCTACTAAACGATTAACTCTCTAAGCTGATCCTAAACGCACAACTTATCTGCACACCCAGACGGACCTCAAATCAACCCAACATCAGCTCAACACGAAAACTCCGATCAGCTCATGCCTAAGCTGATCCACACAAAATACAATACTTCCAACAGATAAACCTTAGTCAATACTCCACTAGTCTGATCCGATTAATCCACTAATTAATATCTCAGCTGATCACAGATTTAATAACGAATTTTTCTCCAGAATGCTGGGCAAATGCATTGTTTCCATGAAACTGGTGGGGTGTATAAATAATAACACAGCAGAGTTGTGGAATAATTGGATTAATGCGGCCATCCTATCGTGGCCATGGTAGACAACATACGCATTCAAATTATGGACATGATGCATAGAAAACGTGAGTCAACAATAGGGATCTGTTTCTCGGAACAAATTAATAACACACAACTGACGACATCCGTTTCTCCAAGAGACGGAATCATCTCCCATATGTGGAGAAATATTAATTTTTTAATAAGTACTTCTAATCATAAATATAGATTTTTGGTCGAATTTTAATTCAAATTGATCATACACATAAAAGATACTATTTTATGTCAAAAGTATTAATTAACACTAAAACTACTATTATATGTTGTTGGTCCCTGTTTTTCAAATGAACTTAAGCAGGCGCTGGTTAAATGATGTTTAAAAATTTTGCGCACTGCTACTGAGCTACAATAGCTCAAGGTTCTTGAACATCTAAAACCTGACCAGAAGAGCACCGGAGACAGATCTGGTATGATTTAAAAATCATGCGGAAAATACCAGAACTGAATCCTATATTTTAAAACAACTCAAACAGATTTATGTACAACATAAATCTGTTCGAGACTTACTGTGCTTGTGTGCTGAATTGTATGCGTGTGTTATGCGTGCTAAAATAATGCGAGTGCTGAATGAATAAAAGAGATACGATACACAGCATATTTGTTTCTGGAAGTTCGGACCTCAATGTCCTACATCTCCCCTTCTTCCACCTCGGAAGGATCCACTAGAAGATTTGATCTTACAACTCGTGTACAGACCCGATCCCACAACCAGCAACTGCGAGAACTCCTAGACTCCACAAATGCACACCAGCCGCAACTGTGTGACTGACTACATACACATGAGTTTTACGTCATCGTGCTTGGACGGGAACTGTTTGAAACGTTTTGAGATTCATTCACTAATACAATGTGAATGAATCTCTGTGTGTGAGATTTGATACAATGAAACGCTCAACTCTCTATTTCTCACACACTAGGGAAATTGCTTCTACACAAGCTAATTCTAGCTCCACTGTCAACTGCGATTAAGCTCTCTCTCGTATGATAGTTGACAGCTTCACTTCAAATTCATTTTCCCTCTGTTGGTGCACTGTGCTATCAACTTCAGCAACAGCGCTCTGGTTATCTCCAACCAACAGTGTCTCTTCAATGGCGCTTCTCGAAGTATATAAGCCTCTGTTTGAATTAATCCCGTTGGACACAAAATTCTTCCCGTTCAAAAATGTTCTGTAAAGTACCGACAGGGAATAGTACTTGTGTCCTTTTCTTTTGCAGGCTTCTTGTCGTTTTCGCCATTTGAATTAAGCTCAGCAGTTGACATCCAGCTCTCGTAAATCGTCAACTGCTTCGCTGCTGAATCATCACTGCGGCTGGATATCTTGCGTCTGGATTGTAACTCTCCACTACATCTGCTTTCTGGCGACTGGATTCCATGTCGACTGGATATACAAAGCGCTGTAGCTTGCGACTGGTACATAGCAACAGCTGGTTCATTGTAGCTCACGACTGGATGTGCTGTTGCTTGCGTCTGGTTGTCTAGCTGGTTGTAACGATATGTTTGCAGCTGATTGTCCAGTCGTTGGTCATGAAAAGCTTGCGACTGGATTTCCCAACGACTGGTTTAGATCAAACGATGTCGTATCAACTTATTCAAACGACATCGTTTGCTATGCATCCTCGACTGGTTGAATATAACGCTGAAGCTCTCGTCTGGATATACTGTAGCTTCCTGCTGGTATCTTGCGACTGCTGGATATCAACGCAAAGAGCATCTGCTGAATCTTTAGCGCGAAGACAAAACGCTGTTGTATCAACTTATGTAAACGACATCGTTTTGCTATCGCTATCTCCAAGTACTATCTGCTGGTGAACAGTAGCTTGCGACTGGATTTCCTCCTCGACGACGTCGCTTCTCTCTTGCGTCTGGATGTACAAGCTACCTGCTGATTGTGATGACATCACCCTTGCTGCTCACAGCTATCTCCATTATATGTGCTGACGTCATCACTGTGTTACCAGCTCTTGTTAGCGCTCCAGCTGGTTCAAGCTATCTAAACAATAATCACATCTGCTGGTCTGAATTGGCCTCCGCCTGATTACGAACAACTGATTCAACTTTGGACGTCTCCATTGCTAATCCAGCTGCCGTCTAAATGAATGCACCAAACCAACTGCTGAACTTTAACTTGAACCATCGGCTGGACAGATTCTTCGACTGTTCATCATCTTCTTCGATCCTGGAATCTGTACACTTGAGTGGAATTGTTAGAAACACAATAACAGGTTTTGTATAATTCAAAACTTAATTAGGATCTGTTAAAAACAGATCCATCAATCTCTCCCTTTTTGATTTACACAAAACCTTAAATAAACGATGCATGTTCTAACAATTCTCTCCCTTTTTGTGGGAATCAAAAAAAGAGTGAACTGCTGGTCTTCCAGATATTTAAAACAAAACTCTTCCTACACTGTTACAACAAAAACAACGTAACAGCAGGAGTTTTAATTTTGAAAAAAAAAACAAAACAGCTTTGGGAAGCACCGTATGCAACAGCTATATGATTTTGAAAACGAAACTGATGCATAACTCAAATTAGTCAAAGACAGTGACGCCACTCTCCCTGTCTTTTATAAAATGAGCTCAAATCATTTAAAAACAAAGTTTAGGCACCAGCTGGAATCCGCATAACAACACATTTGAAAACCCATCAGAGCATCGAAATATTTCAAATGAACAAGTGCTACTGAGTTACTTAACTATGAAGAACCAGTAAACAGAGAACAGCTCAGATTTTTCCTTCTTCTATCTCGCCCCATGTGCTTGTCACTGAGCCTTGCTCCAAGTGATCTTACAGCACAACGAAAATAGAAGCTTGGCATCTGCCCGTGACTCGCGCATCCCGATAGTTCATCAAGCAAAAAACCGGTTCTACATTAAAACAGATTAACTGGCCTTCATAGACAAGCTTCTCAAAACAGTTAAAACTTAAAAACATAGCACATGTGTTTTAAAATTAGTGCTCGTTCAAGAACAACCTGCTCTGATACCAATTGTTGGTCCCTGTTTTTCAAAGGAACTTAAGCAGGCGCTGGTTAAATGATGTTTAAAAATTTTGCGCACTGCTACTGAGCTGCAATAGCTCAAGGTTCTTGAACATCTAAAAACTGACCAGAAGAGCACCGGAGACAGATCTGGTATGATTTAAAAATCATGCGGAAAATACCAGAACTGAATCCTATATTTTAAAACAACTCAAACAGATTTATGTACAAATAAATCTGTTCGAGACTTACTATGCTTGTGTGCTGAATTGTATGCGTGTGTTATGCGTGCTAAAATAATGCGAGTGCTGAATGAATAAAAGAGATACGATACACAGCATATTTGTTTCTGGAAGTTCGGACCTCAATGTCCTACATCTCCCTTCTTCCACCTCGGAAGGATCCACTAGAAGATTTGATCTTACAACTCGTGTACAGACCCGATCCCGCAACCAGCAGCTGCGAGAACTCCTAAAATCCACAAATGCACACCAGCCGCAACTGTGTGACTGACTACATACACATGAGTTTTACGTCATCGTGCTTGGACGGGAACTGTTTGAAACGTTTTGAGATTCATTCACTAATACAATGTGAATGAATCTCTGTGTGTGAGATTTGATACAATGAAACGCTCAACTCTCTGTTTCTCACACACTAGGGAAATTGCTTCTACACAAGCTAATTCTAGCTCCACTGTCAACTGCGATTAAGATCTCTCTCGTATGATAGTTGACAGCTTCACTTCAGATTCATTTTTCCTCTGTTGGTGCACTGTGCTATCAACTTCAGCAACAACGCTCTGGTTATCTCCAACCAACAGTGTCTCTTCAATGGCGCTTCTCGAAGTATATAAGCCTCTGTTTGAATTAATCCCGTTGGACACAAAATTCTTCCCGTTCAAAAAAATGTTCTGTAAAGTACCGACAGGGAATAGTACTTGTGTCCTTTTTTTTGCAGGCTTTTGTCCTCTTTTGATTTTGCTTTTTACGTTCCAGCAGCTGTTTGCTCCCACAACTAAATTATTCCAACAGCTGTTTTATCTTCTTTGATGCACAACTGCTGTTTCAATTAACTTCCAGCTTAAGCTTGCGACTGTATTCATAGCAACAGCTGGTTCATATAAGCTCTCGACTGGATGCTGTTGTTGCTTGCGTCTGGTTGTCCAGCTGGTTTTAAACATATGCTTCCAGCTGGTATCTTGCGACTGCTGAATCTCAACGCAAAGAGCATCTGCTGAATCTTTAGCGCGAAGGCAAAACGCTGTTGTATCAACTTATGTAAACGACATCGTTTTGCTATCGCTATCTCCAAGTACTATCTGCTGGTGAACAGTAGCTTGCGACTGGATTTCCTCCTTGACGACGTCGCTTCTCTCTTGCGTCTGGATGTACAAGCTACCTGCTGATTGTGATGACATCACCCTTGCTGCTCACAGCTATCTCCATTATATGTGCTGACGTCATCACTGCTGTTACCAGCTCTTGTTAGCGCTCCAGCTAGTTCAAGCTCTCTAAACAATAATCACATCTGCTGGTCTGAATTGGCCTCCGCCTGATTACGAACAACTGATTCAACTTTGGACGTCTCCATTGCTAATCCAGCTGCCGTCTAAATGGATGCACCAAACCAACTGCTGAACTTTAACTTGAACCATCGGCTGGACAGATTTTTCGACTGTTCATCATCTTCTTCGATCCTGGAATCTGTACACTCAAGTGGAATTGTTAGAAACACAATAACAGGTTTTGTGTAATTCAAAACTTAATTAGGATCTGGTAAAAATAGATCCATCATATGTACTTGTCGAACCATCACACAAAGTAATAAATAATTGAGCAGTTCTTTAAAATGGTTTTTCTTAAGATAGCATATGCGCATGGTTCATTTATATCTACACAAGACAAATTTAAATGTTATATATAAAGAATCACCGTGGTCATTAAAGATTGGCATATGTCATATACATTAGCATTTTGGTTGAGCCCACCTAAAGGTTTTAAATTTATGTACAAAAGGGTGAACGAATGCATAGGTGATTGCAGTTTTTTTCTATCAAAAAGAACATACATCCTGGAAATAAATCCTAGCATAACATAAGATCATTCGATTTGCCTGGTTTTCTAATTTATCAATAAATTAACAGGGTTTTGGGGGAAAAAGCAGGGGTGAAGTTGGTGAATGGGCTGACCCATGTATTTTGTTCTAAAATGGGCCACCTCTCACGGGTTTAATTCCAGTTTATCATCCTTGGGCCAATATTACCGAGTAGTGCGACGTAAAATGGCCCATAAAATCCCGACTTTTCCAGCAAAGGCTCACGTACCACAACACCAAGTACCAAATTTTTATTAGGTCTTAAGTTGGAACACCCTTATCGACATATATATATATATATAGATACATACATGGATATAATTATTTTTTGGTAAATGGCTTTAAGGTATCATATTTTCCGTAATACGTTTAGGAATACTGAATTTTCAACATTTTAATAAAATTAAATCCTAGGCCTGCCTTTTACAGGTAACTCAGTGATGCTAAATAAAATTACATATTGCAATTACCACCATACTGAAATATCGACATCTTTCATATATATTATATCAAATATCTTTCAACCTTGTGCTCTTAAAAAGTTTGGGCGTAAAATACACTGCAAATCTGACTTTTAAAACTTATTAATTTATATTCGTAGTTCTTTGAGGTTTTGCGTGCGGTGTAAAATGTTAGTTTATATATATGAATTTGTTATTTTCTCCAAATATCATCTTCATTAACATCCCTTTATATATATGTGACATATGTAGGTGGAGAGGGTACATACCCCTGCAGCTATATTTACATATACTTTTATTTAAAAAGAAAACTAAATTCCACAGGAAAAATGAGTTATGGGGTTGGCCGCATGCAGACCTCGTATTCATGCAGAACAACACAAGTGTATTAACGAGAATAACCGTATATGATGTCCTAACAAGTTTGAACGAGTTTCCTTCATCTTCTCCACACCACTATTCCCCCAACCCCATTTCCATAAAATCCTTCAAATCCATCAAAATCAAACTACCAAAGGGAACATTTTACACACCTGATAGAGAAAGAGAGAGAGAGGCAAAAACCGTGTTTTCGTGTATTCTCTCTGCGGCAACCTTAATCGCCGACGTCGCAGAGGAGAATATATATAACACTAAAAGCGTGATCCCTCTCCAACACACTAAAAAAGGGCAACATAAGAAGGAACGATCGAAAATGGAGGTGACATCCAATATCAGCAGATCTTTCCTGGCGGCTATTGCAATGGTGCTGGTGACCGCCGCTTTACCTGCCGGCTGCGCCGCTCATGTTCAAACTTCTGCGCCGGCTCCTTCCCCCGCCAGCGATGGTATGCATGTTAATTTAATCTCTCTTTTATTATTTTGAACTTATTATTGTATTTATTTATTTACCACATCCTCAAACATTAATTGATTCATGATCTCGAATTTTCGTATTTTTAATTATCAGTGTAGTTTCAAGAAATTATGTGTTTTGTGCAAGTTTAATATGAGCAAGATACGAGTAAAATATATCCACCTATTTTTGTGCCAAAACTATCCCAAACTCCAGTGTTAATTATATTTAGCTAATTGTATAAGTTTTTTACTCGTCATATATATATATTTTGCCTCAATAAACACAGTTTTTACAACATACACCTTTCTATTTGTTTTTGAGAATGATTTTCTTTTGTACCGTAATTAATGAAATTGTCGATCAACTTTTCTTACACTACTTTCAAAATAAACTTCTTCATTAAAAATATTCATTGATCGAGTAATCTTCTCTTTTTCTTTTATTTGGTTGAACTTCCAAATGAGTATTTAACTATAGGTTGTTTTACTGAATTTTTTTAATTATTTGTAAGTATAATATTTTTTAATAACGAATTAACATGCCCTTTAGATAATCATATTATTTTCAAATTATTGGGACCCCAACCTTTGTGTCGAATTATAATATGCCAACAAATATAGGTTATTTTATAGACAAATATTGTAAGTTGCATGAGACAAATCATGGAAGGGATAAACAAATTTGATGGTTCAAAGGTAGCTGGCATAACATATGTAGTATATGTTAAACATACAAAAATAATTATTTTATTATTTAAATAATATCGGTCTGTATGATTTGATATGTGCACAAACTGTTATTAATTAAATATAAACTTTGTTTACAGGTACGACAATAGATCAGGGTATTGCCTACGTTCTGATGCTGGTGGCTTTGGTGCTAACATACATTATTCATTAGATTTTTAATCCTAATCTAAACACAATTAATTGTTCTTTAACATATGAAATTGATGATCGAAGAAAATACAGAAACTAAAGCAATATTTGAAATTTTCTTGTGTTCTGTATAAATCTCGTATCGGATGTTGTTTGTTGAAGATTTCTTTTGCTAGATTAGACCAGGGTTTATTTTTTTATTATTCTTATGACTACTTCTTTCGGATAGTTGAGAATTACTCATTCGAATAAATGTAAAATAAGTTTCCCATGATTGAGATTTAAGAAGAATGGAGATATTAATAAATATTAATTAGTCGGCCTTTCTGTCACACATCGATTAATTTGATTCCGGATTGCATGTGAATAATAATTTAATTTATATATATGTCGATTCTTCCGTAAATGCAAACGTACATGAATATTACAATATAATTGATTTTTTGAATTTGATAGATATAAATTTCAGATTTATTTTTAAAATTTACACGTATTTTTAAATAAGAGTATTTTTATTACTCATGCAGAATATAAACCTCTCTCTCAAAGGTAAGGACATGAGAAACACAAAAGTATTAGTGAGTGGACCAAAATGTCCTCAACAGGTTCCTTTGCTAACATGGAAATCTAATCCTCAAATTCAAAGGACATGATAAAACTATATGAGTTAGTAAGATTTGAAGTTATATGGATATACCTTCTCCACTTTCATGAGTTCGATTCTCGTGTGAAACATATTTCTCTACTGAAATATTATGTGGTATGCTTTGGGAGTTAATCCGTTATATAAGTTTTCTTTTCAAGACCTCTGTCTATTCGTGCATATCCCCGATTTAAAATATGTATATGTGAAGAGAACTTTGACATATATAGAGGGTTAGCCCACTAATAGGCTAAACTTTTAAAAATAAAATAAAACAAAATAAAAAATGAGAAAACTTTACAATATTATTAATGAATGGACCAAATTGTCCTCAACTGGTTTCTCTCTAGCATGGAAATCCAGGCAATAATTTAGCCTCAGCCATCATGAGAAAGCTTACAAAAACAAGACGCCACAAAGCGGATTATTTATTTGCATTTCAGATATTATTATTCTATATAAATAAAACTGATTTAATTATATTCCAGAAAAACATTACTCCAATCATTAAAATAGCAACAAATTAATAGGAGATACAAAGTGGAGACCAAGCCAAATGCATTATCCTCTCTACGGTGACTGATCCTATGTTTCCTTCAATTCGTATCAAAAGCGCTGTCCTGTCACGCTATGTAATAAGTGTTATTATGTTAGAACCAACCCTAGAACCATTCCTCCACTCGAACATATACTTTCCCTCCACTATTTTCGTTCTCCTTTCTCGAATGAAATGGGAGATGGAGATTGACGAGATCGAAGCCGTGCTAGAAAAAATCTGGGATTTGCACGATAGGCTCAGTGATGCTATCCACTCCGTCTCTCGAGCTCATTTCCTCAGTTCCCTAAAAAATCCTCCGAAGTTCGACGAATTTGGTCTCGATCGGAGGAAAATGTCCACCGGTGAAGCTGACCAGAAAATGGGACCTGGATTTGTGTTCGCGAAGGGATCCCGGGGAGTGGAAGATGATTTCGGGGCTCACGAGGCGAAGAGTCTGTATGCTATTCGTACGGCGCTTGAGAATCTCGAAGACCAGCTCGAGTTTTTCCATGTAAGTGTCGACATTGAAATTTTTGTATGTTTATCCATGACTTTTATGTTTGAAAACTTTCAATCCGGTTTTTAACACCCTGGTGGTGGATTTGAGCTCTGGACTAGTGTTTTTGTTTTTATTCGTCCGCGTTAAGATTTGAAGGAGGTGTTGGGTCTCTGGTTTGTTCCGTGATTTGATTTGTTGAGATTGCGAGATAAATCTTGATATGTAGAATTGTCTCCGCCCTTGAGCTCTGGCAATACTGTAATTTGGTTTGCTCTTTTCTGTTATATCTGATTTAATCAGCAATGAAAGATATTGCCAGTTTTTTGTGTGCATGCTATGCTTCAATGAATTATCGAAGTATCTTTAATTTTGTAACTATAGATTCCAGCTTGATACTATCGGAATTAATAATTTGCCACCGCTTGGGGCTAAAACCAAAACGAAAAAACTTAATTGAGCTGACTGTTCCGATGTTGTATATGCACACTCAGAAAATGAACTACAGAATGCAATCTTCTACGTTTGCTCGTGGAATTTCCTTGTAATGGTCAATTACTGGTTCTAATTTCCAACTTTCGCTAAAAGGCATGCAATGGTATGCTTTTTATGAAATCTAAAGCTGTCATGCGTAACCCTTGTGTTGAATCTAAGTCGTTGAGAAATTGGTCAAGAAGTTAACTTGTTTAGAGTTATAGTTTCTGTAAAACGATTGTAATGCATTAATTTGATGCCGCAATTCACAGCTGGTACAGACACAGCAACGGGCCGAGAGAGATGCTGCAATTGCTCGACTAGAGCAAAGTCGTATTGTTCTTGCAATGAGATTAGCGGAACACCAAGGCAAGAAGTACAAAGTAATAGAAGAAGCACAGGAGTTGGTTGGTGAGGTTCGGAATGCTGCTGGCCAATTTGTTGCAGCTGAATGTCACTACGGCTCTGCACAGTACCTCTCAGGTCATACCTTTATACAGCAACAAAAAGCGTCGAGACCAAGCCCTCTTGCCAATTTCTTTCTCTCTGCTTTTACAGTTGTTTCCAAGTCCCTCAAATTAGATAACACAGTTGGAATACTTGGGAATACTGCTCTGCTAGCTGTCAGCATGCTTGCTTTTGTGCAAATGAATCAACAGCAGTCTGCTTTTGACAGAGAGTCGAGGAAAACATATCACACACAGGGGGCTTCAAGTGATCATCATTTAACAGAATTAGACGTTTTCATGGCTCGGGGTTGAGGTGGAGAGATCTTAGTAGGCATTGTTTTTGTGTGCTTGAGCTGCGATTGAGTTCCAAGAAATAACTGATTGGCTGATTCTGTGTTGGTTTATTGGTATTTCGTTATCGTGCAGGTCTCATAATACAGAGCTAGATGATGTGTTGTCTGGTTATCCATTTTTTCTGTAGTATTCAAATGTTATCAACGAGCTCTCTCGATTCTGGAGGTATATATGTACATGGATGAGATTGTGTATAGTGCATTCCCATGTTTTGTAGCTCAAATGTTTCACTGTTGCAAAAGTTACTCAAGGTGAACTGATAGAATGTAGCAGTAGGATGAGAACAAATTTCCAAGATTTTCCCTTTTTAATATATGGTTTCTTTGATGCAAAATCAACTGTTTTGGTCTTTTCATCGAAACTCGTAGATCCGATAGGCAAATTTTAGCTCGATCCATTTAATAACTTGGTTCGTTTGACATAGAAAATATTGCTGACTGATCTGAATTGGGTCGATTAGTTTTTCTATTTATTTTTGAACAAAAATTTTGTTGAATAATAGTACCTAGTTTTATTTTCACCATCAGATTAATATAGAAATATTTTACAATGTGAAAAATAAGAGCTTTGACGTGCCATTGGGTAATTCCGTAAATATATCGGATAGGTTTTCAGAGAAGAAAAACATCATTTGGGTGTAAGTTGGGCTTTATAATTGGGACTTAATCGGATCAAATGTTACTGGTTCAAATGAAAACATCTCATTTTCGGGTTTCGGATTGTCGGGTGTCTTCTTTTGGGCTTAAACTTAAGATTGTAAAGGAACCAAATGATAATAAACAACTATATAATCAATTAATAACAGGCCTAATGTTGGGCCATTATTGTAATGGAATTAGTCCAGTTTGATGAAACTGGATACAAGCAGTGTTAAGCCCAAAAAGCTTGTTCAAGTGTTTACATTCTCCAATTTTTTTGGCATTATAAATTGTGCGTTTTTTAGACGTACATAGAAGAATAAACATTGCCAAATTTTTTTAGCCGAATGACAAGAATTCTGTATCTATATAGTTTAGTGACTTTAGTCATCGATGGAACTAGAACAGGCATAAACACCCCGAAATTCAATCGACTGGAATCCGATACAAATAAATCGAATCCGAACCAAGGTTCTAAAATTTCCCGGGTTTACTTCGAATCTAATGAACTTTCAAGCTCCTTCAAGAAGTGCATCAATCGTTCTCATATGCGCATGTGATTTCAAATCGGTTCTCAACGATGAACATAATTATTTATGAACAGTAGTTTTTATTAATTTTTTAACTGATAATAATAAAAAATGTACAAAAAATTTACATTATCAGAATCCACTCGAATTTTCAATTAGATATTATAAGTCAGCTTGATCGAGTACTCTTTTATACTTTCCAAAGATGAACGATAGAAGTACACGAGCATTATCACCCACTAAATTATAATAAGTAAATGATCATTCTTGTAAGTAGTAAGTGTTCGTTTAACATATATGCAATTTATCAAATATTTATAACAGGTATCATGTAATTAGAGTAGCTGCGACCGCCAATATGTTAAAAAAATTCAAAACGAATTAAATGACTAGTACATGGGGTGCAGCTTTTGTTGGTTAAAATCAGAGCATCAATGTATCCATTAAGCGAGAGACAACCCATAAAACAAAATATGAGATGCAATTTCCTAAAATAATCATATGTTAAAATTAATGGTCAAAGTCAAATATATCTGCAACATTAAATGTCTCGAATCTACCACCTATTCAACGTTACAAAGAGTCACCCAACACTCGAAATTCATATAATGATGTGATTACTGACCTCAAGCATGATTAACTACTAATTTCAAGAATATGCTTCTTAAGTGTCACTTGATTGTCGTTAAATCCCTTCAACTATGGCCATTTACAATGGGTATGCTATGTTATGGCGACAACGTGGTTTTAGAAATTTAATCGACCAAAGCTACGATGCGATTTGTTGTCTAATTAAGCTAGTTTATATATACACACACACTAACTATATATATATATATATATATATATATATATACAAAGAAGAAAAAAATTCCACATTTTATGATAGAAAATGTTTTTTGTAGAATAGATAAAGCATTGGTTTGGGATGATATGCATTTTCAAATTTTGATATATAATGTGTTATGATCGAAAAACAGATTACGCACATATAAAGCATCATGTAGATCGTTATCTGAGACATGGAAAGCTTCGATAGCTCTGGTTCTTGAAAGATTTTGAGCATCGAAAAGTATATCAGATTTGATATAAAAATCAAGCGGAAAACATCTGAATATACGCTCCAAAAATGAAAACTGAAGGTTTAAAATTATGCGATGCAAGTATGTATGCTGAAAGCTGTAAATAACTCATCTGATTGTTTATGGAAGTTCGGACCCTTGCTCCTACGTCTCCCCTTCTGCCAAACAGAAAGTCTTTCACTAGAAGATTTGATCGTACAAGGATTTGAACTGACCCACACAGTCGAAACTTACCCACTGTCCAAAAGCTGAACTCCTAGACTCTTCTGCACAACAACTCGCAGGCTGTATGAACTCCATTTCTAATAATATGTTTAACGTCTATGTTCAAAGTCTACATTGATTTGTTTTTCACATTCAACCTAATCTGTTTCGCTCATCTCTCATAAAATGTGAGTGAATGTGTGGGTGCGTGAGATTTACGGTGTAAGCTCAGTCTCTCTAGTATTAAGTCTCACACACTCGGGAAGGTGCTCTTTGAGCTCTCGTCTTCTTCACCAAGACAGTAAGGAGTCGAACACTTCTGCTCTAGGCACTGTTTCTGAAATTGTGTTTGTAGAAAAAACTCACTCTTCTGCACGACAAAAACCAACCATACACAAGCACAGTGTACAATACACCTATCAGTGAAGAAAACAAGAACAACAACACCGAGAATTTTTACGTGGTTCGATCAAGAAAATGATCTACGTCCACGGGAGGGTAATTTATTAAGCAAGAATCAGTATACAAATTTCAGAGTATTTCTCTCTGTTGGGGATCCGGATCCGCCCCCCGGCGAGGCAGCGGAAGAACAAAGAATAAAGGCCGGGAGACGATCAATACGAAAAATAGAATTCATAATTCAACATACATAGGGCGTTCAAAACGAATACCTTGCTGGCACTTGTGCCTGGCTCCAACCGGAATTACAAGAACCCGGCTCTTCTCGGTAGATTGTGGTAGATAATCGCCAATCCGATCCACGACCAGAACCGAGACTCCTTCGTCAGGCTGCACTAGAAGCACTGACGAATTCTGCACGAACGGATTCTCCTCGTCGAATCGGCCGGAACGAATTCCGGCGACTCGAGGCGGCGGCGGCGGCGCAAGACGGCGTGTGTAGAGAGGAGGGGAGGCGGCTTTTCTAGGTTTAGGGTTAATCAAGTGTGATATGAGTTAGTTTCAATTAAGTCTCTTAATCATATTTAAATAGATTAAGTGTTGGACTTGGACCGGCCCAACGGGCCCGGGTCCAACAATGAACATTCAGTTCATCTCCACCACCGAGACTTCATCGTAACTCCGATCGCCGATCAGATCGGACCGATCGACTCAGTTTACAAAACTGAATAATATGATCTGAAAAACCATTTTTCAGAACCCCAGTGTAAAAAGACCGTTTTGCCCCTCAACAGCGGCAAACCTCGATTTGACCCCTGTTGACTTTTAGGAAGTCGCACTTCCCAAAATCCTCTTCTCGTGCTCAACACATTGAGCTGAGTATCCGTGCGGGAATCTCGAATCTAGTACTTGTGTGACCCTCAATGGTTCAGGGATACAGCTAGTCGTGGGCCCACAACCATTGTGGCTCCGGGATCACAATTCCGGACCTGCCCAACGGATCATGGTAAAGCGTCTAGCAACATCGCCCCATGATCCCCTAGGTATCACTGATAGTGCCTGCAAGAACCAGTCGGTCGTGGTTAGCGTACAGTACGGTCCTTTCAATCCATATATCCCGATCAGATCAACGACCATCGGTAAATCGAGAGTCGCTATAGATCCTATAGCTATGCATACATCTTGGAGATCGAATAGTGACATCGCGAGTGTAACTAGGTAAACACATTTACCTAAAACACTTCTAGTACTCTGGCCAGAGATTTATACACTATTATCCCCTCAGATAGCATAGGATATCCACGCATATCTGCGAGCGGTGAATCCTCGACAACGATGCATCGACTCCTACATGCATCGGGATCTCACCCAATCCCGACGCCTTATGACCCCAAGTGAGTCGGCAAACGGGTCAAAGTGAGACGCCTATCATGTAGAGTCCCAATGACGTTTCGAGTCGTGAGGACTAATCAGTACAACCAAGACCTCGGACTTATCCACTCGACAAATGGTAACCACTTGGAAAGTCCGAACGAGGGTAGTTCGATAGATCACCAGGTCATTATCTATTTGCATGCTCAGAACATCACAATGTTCCCTACCAATGAAACATGGTACTTCGCATCACAGATACTAGTCTCGAATTCGAGCGGCCTTATCCTCATTTTGACGGCCCAATCGACTAGGAACATGTTCAGAATACACAGCGACTATTAGATGTGTTTCATGATAGCCGTCATACCCACTATCACATCTAACATACGCTTTAGTGTATTCTAGGTCTTTACTCAACGCAATTGTAAATCATTACACACATAATGAAAGTAAAGAGCGCCATATAAGTAAATGCGACTATCATATATAAAGACTGTTTGTACAAGAGTCTATAAAAACCCACACGCCACAAGTTGGCTAGTTGGGCATCTACTCTAACACTCTCGCCATTCACTCTTCCTGTACAACTATGAAATATATCTTCTATGAATTCCAGAAGAGCTCACACCCCAGTGTTCTATGAAGGTGTTTTTCTTTTTCAGAACTCTCAGTGGCTTAACAATTCTCTTCTGATCTATATTATATCACCCGCAACAGAAAACATGTATATATATACAACAAGAGTTTCTTCGCCTCTTTCCTATGTTCCCTCGAATACATATAACTGCACCACCTGATGGGCTCACACTATTGAGGCTTCTTTAAGTTTCCTTCACCCTTGGGCCAGGCTCCACTAATTGATCTTTCTTCGACCCAAGCCCAACAAGAAAATTCCTTCCTTCAAGTGAATTTGTGACACGAGCTTTCAATTCTCCACCTTGTTACTAATTCACCCTTAACAAAACAACCATGCCTCCTCCTTATTTCAACACGTCTTCCTCTGAATCCCTACACTTACCAGTGCCATGCAAGGCTGGAACTTCTGTGTAGGCAAAACTTTCGTACACATATCAGCATGATTCCTCTCAGTGCTTATCTTGGTAATCTGTACTTCCCCTGACTCAATTATTTCTCTTACAAAATGGAACCTCACATTTATGTGCTTGGTTCTCTCATGAAACACTTGGTGCTTTGACAAATGTATTGCACTTTGATTATCGAAGTGGACTATCAAAGAGTTTTGTTCAAATCCTAGTTGTTCCATGAACCCTTTGAACCATTTTGCTTCTTTGAATGCTTCAGTTACAGCCATGTATTCAGCTTCTGTAGAGGATAATGCAACCACCTGTTGTAGTGTTGCTGTAACGACCAGACCTTTTAGAAGCCACAAACTATAAATATATAAGATTGAGGGATTACAATGCTATTTTATTCAACTCTTGATTAATCGAGTTTCAGATTTTATTTATGTATTTGTTTAGCTTTTTATCATTTAAGAGCTAAATTCTAGATAGCAGGAATGCAATTACAGTAGATGTCTAAACAATTCCTACAAGCCAATCGGATCCTTGTTTTAACTAAAATTGTTCGGTTTCATATGCATTATTTGGTTTAAAACAGAGCACGCTTCTTTCAGAATTTGGCATATTGAATTGAATGCGTTTCTTCCTTAGGCATTTACAAATCATATAAATAGGATCTTAAGTTGCTTCATGCATCATTATTTTTAAAATCAAATCATATAAAGCGGTGTTCTCTCTCAAAAAGCCGAACCAAATACTTTCAAATAGTTTTAAAGGAAACATGCGGTGTGTTAGGAGTTGCTGGATTTCTACCGTGATTTGTGTTCAAGAATTCAGGCAAGTAAACTCTGTTTCTTGCTCACTCAGTGAAAGCATATATTCAATTCTGTTTGCATGATTTTATGAGATTTTAAAGAAAGTGGAGGGAGATGATCAGAAATGAGAGGATGTGTTTATCGTGGACATCTTCCATTGTTCTTTTCAGCTTTTGTTTTGATGTACAGAACTGTAGTTATAGTTATGTATGTTAGCAGCTTTCCAGTTTCTTATTTTGTAGAAATCTGTACAAACTTGTGGTGTCAAGAGATATGCTAGTCCTTCGTATTTTCATCAGCTGGTATATCTATTCAGTGTATGTTATAAGATCAGCAGAGGATTTAGTTCCATGTTTTATATACCCTTCCTGCTGATTTCTTCCGTTTGCTATGAAAAGTGTTTATCAGCTTATTTTACTTCCGCTCACTTCATTCTTTCAATTGTTCCGCATTTCAGCAGCAACGAATTGTGTTTATTCGCAATTTAGTCCAGAATTTAGTAACGACTTTTATGTTTATTAAGATTGAAATTTTTGGGTCTTTCAATTCGATCCCCAAATTTCTAAATTTTCTTTGAGAAAAGTCTGGGTCGTTACAGTTGCTTTCCAACTTACTGCTGTATTTCCTACTGTAAATATGCAACTGTTAAAGATCTCCTTGTGTCAATACTGCCTGCGTAATCTGAGTCTACACAGCCACTCACTAAATTCTCATTTTCTGATTCTTGCTTCTTGAATACCAGACCAGCATCCACAGTTCCTTTAAGATATTTCAGAATCCACTTTACAGCTCACCAGTGTTCTTCACCAGGGTTGCTCATAAATCTGCTTACCAAGCTCACTGAATACGCCAGATCAGGTCTAGTACACAACATCAAGTACACCAAGCTTCCTACCGCATTTGAATATGGAACTTTATTCATGTGCTCCTTTTTTTTCAGTATTTGGAGCTTGATTCATAGTGAGCTTAAAGTGTGGTGCCAATGGTAAAGAGACTGACTTTGCATCTGCCATTTCAAACTTGTCTAGGACCCTTTTCTCGTATCCTTTTTGCGTAAGAAAGAGTTCCCTGGTTTTTCTGTTTATGTGTATCTCCATACCTAGAATGACTTTGGCAGCTCCTAAATCTTTCATTTCAAATTCATCTTTTACTTCAGCCTTTAACAGACTTATTGCATCCATATCTTGACAGGCTATAAGCATGTCATGGACATACAAGAGTAGATACATAAGTTTTCCAGAACTGAGTCTTTTATGATATACACACGAGTCATAGTTGTTCCTGCTGAAACTGTGGGTGCTCATAAAGTCATCAAAGCATTTATACCATTGTCTTGGAGCCTGTTTCAATCCATACAACGACTTCTTCAGTAAACACACTAGCGAAGGATTAAACTTTACTTCAAACATCTGTGGTTGCTGCATCAGTATCCTTTCATCGAGATCACCATTTAGGAAAGCTGTCTTTACATCAAGCTGTTCAAGTTCCAAGTCTTCCTTTGCCACCAGAGCTAGTATTGTCCTTATTGATCTGTGTTTTACTACTGGAGAAAACACTTCATGAAAATCAATCCCTTCAACTTGAGAATAACCCTTTGCAACTAACCTTGCCTTGTATCTTGGTTCTTCAACTCCTGGGATTCCTTCCTTTCTCTTGAAGACCCACTTCGAGCCTACTAGTTTCTGATTTTCAGGCTTAGTTATTAAAGTCCAGGTATTATTCTTTTGCGGGGATTCCATCTCTTCTTGCATGGCTATGAGCCATTTACTTCTGTCCTTTGATCTCATAGCATCAGATAGATTTGCAGGATCACCCTCCACCTGTGCTGCCATCGAGAAGGCATAGGCAATAAAATCAGCATGTCCATATCTCTGTGGAGGTTTTATAGTTCTCCTTTGTCTATCTCTCACCAGTTCATAACCATGACAATCATCTGCATGCGTGTTCTGTTCTGTATTTCCTGACGATCCTCTTTTTTGAAGGTCTGCAGCTTCATCAGTCTCCACCTCAACCTCATGTGTACATGCTTCTGTTAGTTCTTCCAACACTCTTCCTATGACAGCTGAGGTTTTTAACGGAAATAGATCCTCCTTAAATGTTACTTCTCTACTAATCAATTTCCTTTGATTTCCTGGCTCAATGCACCATAATTTGTAGCCTTTAACCCCTTCTGGATAACCCACGAAGATACATTTCAGTGCTCTCGCATCTAGTTTCCCTGTTTGACGTGAGCATATGCAGCACAACCAAACACTTTCAGTCCACCTAAGCAAGGAGGTGTTCCAGTCCATCTTTTCATTGGATTCTTAAAACCCAGAGGAACTGAGGGGCTTCTGTTAATCAAGTAGCATATTGTGGTTGCAGCCTCAGCCCAAAATGACTTGGGTAATCCTGAACATGACAGAATGCACTGTACTCTTTCCAAAATAGTTCTATTCATCCACTCGGCTAGACCATTTTGTTGAGGTGTATGAGGAACTGTCAAGTGTATAGCTATCCCTCTAGATTTACATAGCTCATTAAACTCACTTGAGCAGAACTCAAGTCCATTATTTGTCCGTAGTTTCTGCAGTTTTCTTCCTGTTTGGTTTTCAGTCAGAATAAGCCACTCCTTAAACTTTTCAAAAGCCTCACTTTTGTTTTTCAAGAGGTATAGCCAGACTCTTCTCGAGTAGTCATCAATAATGATCATGAAGTACCGTGCTCCACCATTTGATTGTACTCTAGAGGGCCCCCAAAGATAAGAGTGCACATAACTAAGCGAAGCAGAGGAGATATACTGACCTGTTGTGAACTTCAATCTGGTAGTCTTACCCTTTGCACAGTCCTCACAGAAATCCATTTGCCCCAGAGCCCTTGACCCAATTAATCCTTGTTTATGCAGTTCTCCGAGTCCTCTTTCATTGAAGTGTGCAAGTCTGTGATGCCACAGATTGATATCTTCCATCTCCTTATGTTCTGATATATCAGCAGTTCCAGACAATGTAGTTCCTATCAATGTGTAGAGACCATTTGATTTCTTGCCCTTCATGATGCATAGGACTCCTTTGGAGACTGACAGTGTTCCATTTCCTGCCTTGAAGTTATAACCAAGTTGATCAAGACTCCCAAGTGATATCAGATTCCTTTTAAGTTCAGAAACTAGTCTAACATCCTTGAGAACTACATGTGTACCATCCTTCGGTTGTAATCTGATGGTTCCAATCCCTTGAATTTTGCATGCCTTGTTGTTTCCAAGAATGACTTGCCCTCCACTTAACTCTTCCAGTGACTCAAACCATATCTTATTTGGAGTCATATGAAAAGATCAGCCACTGTCCAACACCCAATCTTGATCAATTTTTAGTTCAGCAACGCAGAGCACTTTTGCACTTTCATATCTCTCTTGCGCAATGGAGACTTCTCCTTGTTCCTTAGTCTTGTCGCTCATCTTGTTTCTATCAGGACAATCCTTCCTGAAATGGCCTTGTTTATGGCAGAGGAAGCATTTCAACTTCTTTGGCTATGACTTAGATCGGTGTCATTTCTTCATGCGATTATCCCTTTTGTTTGAATCCCTTTAATCAGTTCTTCCTCTTGTATACAAACTGTCTCCTAACTCCCTGGACTCCTTCTCGTTTGTGTTTTGTGACTCATTTGCTTTCAAAGTTTTCCGGACCTCATCAAAACTCAGGGATTCTTTTGTATATTTCATTGTGTCAACAGAGACAGAGTAGGAGTTTGGCAGGGAGTTCATGACTATTATCGCTTTATCCTCATCGTCAATTTTGATTCCAATGTTTTCTAAATCAAGGATGAGCTTGTTAAAATCATCAATATTTTCCTACACCGTTCTTGTATCCATGATCTTGTAGCCAAAGAGTTTTCCTTTCAGATATATTCTGTCCTGAAGTGATTTTGTCATATAGAGTGATTCTAGTTTCGCCCAGATTCCCGCAGATGTGTTCTCTGATGAGACTTCACAAAGTACTTTGTCACTCAGGTGAAGGGTTAACGTGTTGAACGCTATTTTCATCATCTCCACCTTCTTTTCATCGGGTATCAGGGAGTTTCTCTTCACCCATTAGCGCTCTTGCAACCTTCTGCTGTACAAGAATTGCATGCATTCTTCTACGCCACAATGCGAAATCCCCTTTCCCATCAAAGCGATCCAACTCTATCTTCCCCGTCATCATCTTGAGTCTTTCACAGCCAAGAACCGTAGGCTCTGATACCACTTGTAGAAGAAACTCACTCTTCTGCATGAGAAAAACCAACCATACACAAGCACAGTGTACAATACACAAATCAGTGAAGAAAACAAGAACAACAACACCAAGAATTTTTACGTGGTTCGATCAAGAAAATGATCTACGTCCACGGGTGTCAGGCCCCGTGCTAATTATTCTCAATTAACACAAAATAAGCGCATAAATACGGAAGCTAAAAATCAGGGCTTAAAATTTTTCGAAATAGTTTAGGCCTGAACTTAAAATCATCATTCAAAATATCCATACTCAAAATATAAGTTATCTCAAACTTATACAATACAGGTAACATCAAATCTCCATTCATAAACAAATCCCCAAATACATAAAATCTCGGGACATCCCCCGGATCAATACATAATACAATAAACTGGGACTCAAGGAAACGGGGATCGACTAGCTGAACCTCCACTCTGTCCAGCTTGGTTACCTGATGATCCTGCAAATGGGTAACACAGACCCAAACAACAAAAGCAGGAAAACAAATACGAGGTCAAGCCTCAGTACGAAGAGCCATCAAACGGCAAAACATGCAACATGCCATAAATCAATGCTATGAATGCATGAGGGCTATCAAAGAATCGGATAGCTAGACCAGTAAGTCCACTGGCACATCAATCAGTCGAGTCTCTATACCACACAGCAAGTCCGCCAGTGGTAATCATCAATCTGTGATATTCCGGCCGTCAGCCCATCACAGCTTAGTGGTATTCCGATACGACAACTCCGTCGATCCACCACTCCGATGATAGCATTGGACCATTCCGCACAACTCAACAGTTTGCCGGTCACAACGCTGCTCTCAATCAGGTCAATCAACCAAATCTATCAGGCTCAATATGTATGCATGTATGACAATCACATAACAAAGCTCAATGCATACTATCATTCAACAATACGTAAAACCAGACATATAACAATCAATACATCCATTCAGTTTCACGTAATATCACAGAAGCTCACGCTAGGAAGAGAATGCACGGCGCAACCTACTGCCCGAAACTCAGCAGCTTCGCTCTCTCGACTCAGCTCAAAACAGCCTCCAATATTGGTAGGAAAAGAAAGGTCTTTTCAAGAGGTTTCCAACGCTACCAAGAACTCGAAAAACGGAGGTCGGAATCAACGGGAAATCGCCGTAGAAGTTCACCGTGAATAGTAACCCGCGGGTATAGAAGTCGGGAGAAATATTTGCTAAGTGTGGCGGCTCCAATAAATGAAGACTAACCCTAGCCACGCTATATATACCCGCATGAGATCTGTTTAAATTTTCCACCGACAGAAAACAGATCCCTCATCTCTGAACGCACAACAAATAAAAGCATGCTCTATCCTCGCTCAACCTTGGTGAAAGCTGGAAAATAAAAACGCTGAAAGCTGAACCAAGCGCTGGAAAAATCTGAAATGCTCAACACCCAAAAACCAGCTGAAGTCTGAAATATTAGAAGCGCTGAAAGCTGGTCACCAAACGCTGGAAGCTGGAATAAAACGTGGTGAAAGCTGGTCACTACCTTGCGCAACTCTACGGTGAAATCTGTTCGCTTATACTAAACTTGCTGGGCAGATCTCACCACACAATGTAGCAGATTTCACCACACTAGCACACAGATTTCACGTGACAGAAAGGAGCAGATTTCACAAACAGATTTCCCCAACATTCCCAACCAGATTTCAACCCCTAAGTGCAACAGATTTCAGCACCTAGACTAACAGATTTCAGCAACATGTCACGACCAGATTTCATGCCATTTGCGCAACAGATTTCAGCACATGCACGACCAGATTTCATGCCATTTGCGCAACAGATTTCACGACATGTACGACCAGATTTCATGCAATTTGCGCAACAGATTTCACGACATGTACGACCAGATTTCATGCAACAGATTTCACCAACAAGTCGCGTCTAGATTTCACTAAAAATCCCGAACAGATTTCACACAAAATCAGATTTCAACTCGAAATTCCAGAAATATAAATTCTTCAAATCCGAGACCAATTAAATCCCAAAATCCAATTCCTAAAATCTGAATCCTCACAACGGGAGGGGAATTTATTAAGCAAGAATTAGTATACAGATTTCAAAGTATTTCTCGTCATTCACTCTTCCTGTACAACACTATGAAATCTATCTTCTATGAATTCCAGAAGAGCTCACACACCAGTGTTCTTTCAAAGTATTTCTCGTCATTCACTCTTCCTGTACAACACTATGAAATCTATCTTCTATGAATTCCAGAAGAGCTCACACACCAGTGTTCTTTGAAGGTGTTTTTATTTTTCAGAACTCTCAGTTGCCTAACAATTATCTTTTGCTCTATATTATATCACGCGCAACAGAAAACATGTATATATATACAACAAGAGTTTCTTCGCCTCTTTCCTCTGTTCCCTCAGATACATATAACTGCACCACTTGATGGGCTCACACTGTTGAGGCTTCTTTAAGTTTCCTTCAACCTTGGGCCGGGCTGCACTAATTGATCTTTCTTCGGCCCAAGCCAAACAAGAAAATTCCTTCCTTCAAGTGAATTTGTGACACGAGCTTGCAGTGTTCTTTTCTCTTTTTCTTTTTTTCTTCCCTTTTTCCAACTCTCGTCGTACTTCTACACACCCCGATCTTCCACACACCCCTCATCTCCCTTATTTGAATCTTCAGTATATATGTATCCTTTGATGAATTATGATCGTGGAAGGATTATCATAATTGGTGTCTGTCAGTCTGATCTTTAGCCGTGACATAAGGTTCTTCCCTCTTTTGGATTTCAACGATTTTTCAGCTCGAACGAAGTTCAACGCTTTCAGCTCGGACAAAGTGTCGCTTTGTCCTCACTTGTTCTGTTCATTTCTCGTACGATCTAACTGACTTCGCTTGACCAGCTCTGGCCCGATCTTCTACGCTGTTCCTCTGAGCTGATGCTCTGAGCTGGTCTGAGTTGTGCTGCTGCGGTCTAGTCTGTGCTGCTTCAGCTTAGACCTCTGAGCTGATCTACTCTGAGCCATTCTAATTCGAGTCTTTCTGCTCTTGAGCTGTTCCTGCTGACTTGCTCTGATCTTGCTTCTTCTTCCTCTCAGCTGATCTATCACGAAGCTCCTCTAAGCTGCTCTGCTCTAAGCTACTTTGTCCTTATTTATTCAGCTCTATGCTTTGCTCTTACTTTGACCTGCCTTGGATCGCTCTGATCTTTGTCCGAGCTGATCGCCTTATCTGATATGTCTTCAGCTATTTTCTAACTTATGCGATCTACTCTTAATCTGTTCTCTGAGCTGACCTTGCTCTCTGCTGATTTGCTTCTCTAAGCTGCTCTTCTTCTCTGATCTTGAACTGTTCTAAGCCGATGACCTCTGAGCTGATCTTCTTGTCTCTTTCTAAGCTGCCCCTGCACTGAGCTTTTCTAAGATGATCTTGCTTCCTGAACTGAACTTTCCTGAGCTAATGCGCTCTAAGCTGAACTATCCAAAGCTGGTTCGCTTCTCCAAGCTGATTCACTCCTCCGAGCTGATCAAAAGCTGATATGATCTCAGTTTAGCCTACGCACTCAATTTAAATCGTTATAATCATTAGAACAAGTTTTGTGTTGATCAAAATCAAGATCTGATCTGCATAGTAGATCAAACACAATGTTATTATAAGATTTAACTTTTGATAACATTCGGTCCTACACATTGTCCTAGATATATGAAGTTATTATAAGATTTAACTTTTGATAACACTCGATTCTACACTATGTTTGCCCTAGATGATATGTACTATATGTTTGAAAGGTTGGTTTTTTAACATGCATGATCAGATCATAATCTAAATATAATTTTAAGATTGTAAAAAAGAGTATCATCAAACCATTCTTTGTTCTTCATCATTTATTTTGGAACAGTTGCATACTCCTACACGTCTTATATCTTGTTAATTTTATTAGTGGTAGCATTTACTGAATTATAATATACGTGATTCAAATTTTCTTTTTGTACGGAACCTCCTCAATTTGACACGATCATGGTCGAAAATTCAACAAGGAATTTGTACCATGGATTATTCACATCTCATATAACCACCTTATTAATGAGTTCTACTGTTGCCTGGAAACTGAGATCGCTGATACTCAAGGTCAAGGGCCAAACATCATATTATTATTGCTTCGGTTTCTACTCACATACATATACTAGTTTAATAGTTAATAAATGGCAAGTCTCTGTCGGCAAAGTTATTTAAAGTTCCACCTTAATTTCTCACGTTTGCATTATTTTCTCCTTAAACAAACAAAAGTAAAATTTTAATATAATTAAAAATGTCATACGCAATCAAACTCCAAATTTGGAATACCGTCGCACTCACACACACACAGCTGCCAACTCAAGCAAGTTATATAGATAAAGGTATGTTTGGTCGATGAGATTAGGTTTTATCACATCGCATACTTCAGATTGCTTTTCATCATCATTTATCACATCGATCATTTAATATATTTTTTCATCAATCAAATTGTTAATAAGAATATGTATTAACTCTTATAATTAATTGTTGAAAAGATACAACATAATTTCTTATTAATCACAAATTTAATCCATCAAATCACACAATTATTACTGATCATTTACTATTTCACATGCTACTCATGTAAATCACAAAACAATTTCATATTATTCAGTGTCACTACATAAACTAAACGCTACCTAATGATATATAAACGAGTTAAAAATTGTTGGGTTACACATGAATAAGTGAGAGTACTAATTAGATAGTGTACTCCGGGGAAGCTCTCTTGTGTCATGTTGCTGATGTTATGCCATTTGATCTGATTGGTTAGATGAACCGTAAAAGAGTGACAACAGAGCTTAACGAGTAACACAATCTATGTTGGGGATACAATCGATGATTGAGGAAACGTAAGACTGATATCTAAAGGATATAAGACAGCACCAACAACTAGATACAGACCTCCCCGAACTCATGTTCTTGACAACACGATCTTAATGCATACAATAGGTGCACTCTGAGAGATCATATGTACAAAGAAATAAATTTACGCATTGACAAACATATATCGTTTTCGGCCTAAAGATAAATGCTTGATTTACCTAGACTTCGGTTTATGACAAATTTCACAGAAAGTGAATTAATCATTTGAGTTGAAATCGTCCAAAATTGAGTACCACTCAGATTCCTCAAAGGGTTTCAAACAGATTTAAAAGGTGGCTGAACTAATCAAGATATATGATTCATAAATATAAATATTTAATCAAGTTTATTTTTAATGAAATTTTATACCTACAGTAAATATTCCGCATAGTTATATGTAACAGATGTGAAATATTATTCCATGGAATATATAATTATCAATAAGTCAACTATCATAATGACATTATCATAAAGCAAACTCAAAAGGACATATCATTAGCTAGTACAACGTCAATCTCCATATATATAATTATATCACTAAACCATCACTATAAAACAATTCTGTTTTTTTATGATTAAAACAATGCATGCATGGTTTGATAAAACTATGGAAAAGGAGTTTATCAATTATACCTATATAATCTCTTGTTTTCTAGATTTTTTTTAAACTGCTACAAATATTATATTTTATCCCTTTGAAAATTTAATTTATATTTTATCCCTTTGAAAATTTTATTTTAGATTTTACCAATTAATTTAAAAATCCTAGTTACGTCCGATGAGTACAAAACCCAGTTCGACCTAAGGTGATCGACCAATGCTGTTTTCCGGGTTCTAGATTAGACCAAGCCGGACCAGGCCATTAAGCTTGCCGACTTAAATACTTTATTTTATTAAAAAAACTTGGTTCGTATTTATTAGTATGAAAGCCACTAAGATAAAAAGAAAACAAAAACAATTCCTAGGAAATCGAAACCAATTAATAATGTTCTTGTTCCCCATGGATTAATTAAATTCTGGTAGCCTATTCTATTAAATGGAACAGTAAATCTTACATGACCCATGTCGTGTATATTTAACAATTTTTAAGTACGTGAAACGACACGTGTCAAGTTCTTATCTAATGAAGAATCTTATAAATTGGATTAATTTAAATCCGGCAAAAAGATCGTGCCCACGAGTGGAAGCGGGGGAGAGGCATCGACCCTGAAAATCAGGTTCATTAATTTTTAAAACCTAACCCCTATATTCTATATTGATTTGTTTTTTTTAATTTTTCTCAGTATATTTGTACATGTGGGTCATCCGTAAATACTAGTTTATATGCTTTATGAGCCATCCTAAATAATATTTAGTTTAAAATTACATCATATTTACATTTTTCTAGTACATTTGAGAATATTTCCGAATGACTGTTTGTGGGCTAATTTAACTAGTTTGTATAGATTAGTTCGATTGATTTCAAATTCACTCTCATTTGTTTGATACACGTTCGCTAATAATCGCTAGGAGTTCAAATTAAATTTGGACAATATATTTGCCATATGAGATATATTTCCCTATCAAATCCATTTTCTCGACTCCATCGTATCTATGTATTCAGGGGCATTTCTTAAAGTGGGCTAGATCGGACTTAAGTTGGCATACTATATATATGTATATATATATATATATATATATATATACAGATCCGATATCCTGCACAACTAACGTCCCAACCTCCTTTCCCGACTGTTACGTGGCATCATGTGATTCGTCGGATTTATAAAAAACTTAACAAAAATGTTGAACTTAAAATGTTGGTCCAATCACATGGCGACACGTGTTAGTCGGGGAAGAAGGTGGGAAAGTTGGTTATGTAGGATATCAGATCCGTATATATATATATATATATATATTATATATATATATATATATGTATATATATGATTGACCTTTTGTTTATTTTAGCAAACACATTCGAAGCTCAGTTTAGCATAACTCTTAAAAATGTACTATATATATGTGCATATACATACGATTGAACTTTTATTTATCTTAGCACACCCACTTAATTATTTATCCCGTTTCCAAACTAAAAAAATCTTAATTTCACCTCTATATATATTCATAAAAAATTATGTTAATAAATAAGTTCGCAGTAGTTTAGTTTGATGTGCCTCTTTACTAATGAAGCTTAATTTGAACTGTGGCAGTCGGGGGAAGGAGGTGGGGAAGTTGATTGTGTAGGATATCATGTCTATATATATATATATATATATATTTTTTTTTTTTTTATCACGTTACAAGAGTGAAAAGTATGTTGGCCTACTTGTAGTATTTGTCTCAAGTGAAGACATGAGAATTAATCACAAGTTGACGCCCACTAACTAAGCTGTGAGTGGAGGATTACGTGGCGGTGATGATGGCGGTTGATCTGCCACTCCGCCGCCGCAGGGAAGCGGCGTTCAGGTAGGATGTTAACTCAATAATTTTGTAATAATGATTAAATATTGTAAGAAACATATATTGTTGGGAAGCACATTTCATGGTGTGTTTGCTGTTGAAAAACGAACACACGAATGAAAAATTGTAGTGGGTTTGGTCCATATTGATCTTTTCATTCAAAATTTTCAGCTTTGTTTCTTACACTTTATGCTGTAAAATTGAATTTTTTATGAAAGGATATTTGCAGTTGGATTTTAATATAGTTTTAAAGTGTTGATTGCAATTTTTATAAAATTATTTACTTTTAAAAATTTTAGAATAAATGACACTGAACGAGTAAAATATTCGCATTACTTGACTCGAGTTGAAAAATTAGAACTTAAAGAGACAGAAATTTCAGATTTCCAATATTTGAGGCTTTCGGTCCAAAATTTAAGGTCTACTAACTACAAACGAAACCTATATATTAACTGCACATGCCAAACAAATGAGGCAAGCCACCAAATACAAACCACGTATGAAAATTCAATTATATTTTATATGATATACCATTACTTTTTTAATTTGAAACTATCATATATCATACATATTTCAATACATAAATGGAAAGTAAACTTGATATTTTGAAAATTAGTTTTTAACATCTCCTCATTGGAATTCCACACACAAGATCCAGTGCACCAAAGACAAAAGGTACCAAACACAACACATTCTTTCTCATTCTTCCATACGAGCCAGCCGTTGATATATTATGCATATATATAATAACTAATTAAATAATCGAATGCCGTCAATTAGTAACCACGGCTCCGAGAATTGAGAAGAAAAATCAATTGAATTAAAGTTAGTAGTGACGACACAACTCAAATTTTTAACGTTATAGTAGTTTATAGCATTTTTGGATCGACTCGTAACAAAGTCAAATATTATTTTTCAATGTTCCTAACTCTGTGTATTGAGAAACGATTTATGATATCCCTAGTATTTGAAGGAAGGTTGCATGTTTTTTTATTAAACTTAGCAAAATATGTGGATTAGAAAAAATTATGTTAATAATCATACAAATTTTCGAAAAATAAATTGCTATAAAAATTGCTTGCTTTCATTAAAAAACACTAGTTAACATTGGGAACACACACAATATAGTAATTTTCTTATGAGTCGGTTTATCAAAAGCTTGTTTGGATAAATTGAAACGATTTTTTAAGAGAAACAAAAAACCATTTTCGTTTAGAAAAATCGTTGTCTATCTCATCCGTAGTCTTTCTTCTATTTTATTTTTCATGATCAGGAGATATAAGCTAGACATTATAACTATATTCCAACTCGATCGAGTAATGAATCTCAAGCTCGAACTTTACTCAATTATATTTGAACCCTATAATCCCAAAAAATAACTTCCAAAAGATATATATATAATAGAATGTAATATAATAAAACAAATACTCTTGGTCTTGTAACGACAGTTTGATGAATTTAAAATCCATGGCTAGGATATAATTTCATGCAATCGGTCGATGGCTAAACTCCCGCTGTTACAAAGACGAATTTGTCCACATTACCACAATTTGAAAATAGTTATTTCCTACAAATTTTTTTACTGAAGATTAACGAGCCACCTCAGTTCCATGTGAGGTAGTACACGTGGCGTCAGAGTGAGACTGATGGTGAGCCGTGGGTTTGGGCTTGGAAAGGTAAAAGTGTCAGTTGTGGTCCACAAAACCTAAGACTGGGCCCTCACTCTTCACATGAATATAAATATAATATTATTTTTAGCAAACTAAACAATAAAATTGTTAATCACTTTCTTTCTCCCAACATGTTACTTCAAGAAGGTAAATCCACATTTATACCGAACTTATTTTAAAATTTTTCAGATTTTTGCATTTCATTAAATTTAAGTTACCTATTTATAATCGTTATATGTTTCTTGATCATGGAACACTAAATGTCCTATCATAAAACAATATAATGGAATAAATTCAAGACTCTCATATGAAACATTCTCCCCCATATATGTATATAATATACAAATGTGCTTATCTTATTGATTAGTTTATGTTATCAAATATTATCAGCTATTTATATCTTCCACTTTCAATAAAAAGCTTTTTAAAGTGAAAAACAGAAATCAATCTGGTCATCAAATATCCTAATGCATTAAAAATCACGTAAGTTTCTATTTTTTGGACACACGAATTAGGGTTCGAAGAAAGATAAAAAATAAAAAACAGACGCAAAGACGCACACATATATACATATATAAATTTTGATTCAACAATATGAGTCAAGAAGATGTAACAATACATATGTGTGTGTATATATGTATGTATAGATTGGAAATTGGAAGAGGAGACAAACATCTCATGCTTTCACTTGACGTTTTGTTTCACGTTTCGAGTTGAAGTTAACAATAATAAGCGTGTTTCGTAGATAATAATTGGTCTTTGTTGCTAATATATATGTTCTAATTAATTTGTCCACGTGAAAATGCGAGCTTTTGGCGTTTTATTAATCACTATTTTGCAGATAACAAAGCCATAACAGCGATGATAATGCTACTAATACATGTTTATGCGGCCCTTCTTTTCATAATAGATCTCTTCGTATTTTGTTTTAAATAATTTTGAAATCACGGGGATTAATTAAAACGTATTCCATGAAATAATTATTGGAACGTTATTCCATTTAGACATTTCAAATTTCAAAATATGTCGCATGGGTTTCTGTTTATTTTCGTTTCCCATAAACCGAGAATGTATATCGTTGTGACAACATTCCTAATTAAATTTGCCGCTATTTTTTATTATAATAATAGTTATAGATTTTTTATATAATAATAGCTTATAATATTCCAACTATGTTGGGAATTTTGTTATGGTAAGTTGTTATATTCACTATTTCCAGCCCTCTAACTTAAGTTTTAATCACATAAATTTGTCTGGCATTGTTTTCTTGTCCAGGTTAGGTCCTTTTGCATTATTATGTTGATGTGACATCGGAAAATAATGATGTGGTACTACAAATTACTCGTAAAATTCGAGATAATTGCTAATGTCCAGCTCCACATCTGTCCTCAAGCTCAAGCATAAGAGGACCAAAACCCAGTTACAAATTTATGCCAAATTTAATTTTATGAATTAGCAAAAACACGCGACAACATACAAAATTAAAATGACTATTTTCCAAATACGCCCCCTGTCCCAAATATAAATATTACGTACCTTTTTTATTCATCCCAATTATATAGTGTTGTTTTCATATCTATCCACTATTTTGTTAATCTACCTCTATTTTTTTATTAAAGTGTTTAAGTTTTTCATTTGATAAGAGTTAGAAGAGAAATTGTTTCATAATATATATATATATATATATATATATATATATATATATATTTGCAATTTCTAATGAAACAATTAACACAACAACAATAAATTTCTCATAATTTTCGTCCACACTAAATCAACACGTCATCATTTATTTGCGATTACATTTCAAGATTAATTAACATTAATATTAACCTTATGAATAAACTATTTACTAAACTTAATTCAAACTATATAATTCATATTCACATTAAAATAAACTGACCACTTTGAAACTTTAAATTAGATTTAAAATTATTTATTGGTTTCAACATAATTTTAGTAGGAGGTTGGTCGATAGTAACTCGATCCATGTAAAGATATTATATTTTATGTCAAAAAATATTATTTTTCATAATAATATGATACAAAATAACCTACATTTATGTTTTTTATATTATATATCAAATTAAAAACAACAAAATTTTCGGGATTTGACTTTAGGATAAAAACCAAATGAAACGATTTACTTGATAGAAATATCTTTTTAAACTTCAAGTGAGAAATGATATAATTCGTTGATTCAATGACATATACACTATAATTCTAAAATTTTGATTTATAATAGTGACAAGAACAAGAAAAATTAAACAACAAATTTTGAATTTAAAGTAGTTTCTCAGAATTTATAGTTAAATCTTTTGTCTCCTAACTATAATTTTATAATTCAGTTTTTTTATTTGAAACTAATATATTTTTTTCAAATCCTCTGTACTTACTAGATAAAGGGAGAAATTGTCAAGTACATACGAGCGGTATTTAATAGTTTTAATAATTTATATTTTATATAATATTTTGTTTAATACTCCCTGACTGATATGGGAACGATACAAATTAAGTTGGTGTACAATTTTTTGTCAATTCAGGCTGTGTTTGGTACCCCTGATTAAGCCCTGATTGACAATGTATCCGCTGTTTGGTTCGTTTGTAGCCAATTTTCTTTGAATCCGTGAATGCAGGATTGAGCAGATTTCTTCCTGTTACACCGTGATTGTGAAGCCTTTCAATTGAGGTGGGTTAAGTTGTCCGCTAACGTTGATTACAAAGAAATAGCCCAACTTTACCAATTTACCCCGAACATCACCCTTCTTCTCTGCCATATCTATCGACGAAGCTGTCGCAGATTACAATCTTCAATTT
>KV006346.1:0-10794 GCA_001598015.1 Dorcoceras hygrometricum
GAATGCCATATAAGAAAGTGCGAATATCATATATAAAGATCGTTTGTACAAGAGTCAACAAAACCCACACGCCACAAGTTGGCTAGTTGGGCATCTACTCTAACAGTGATGATGCGCATTAAGGACAACACGTGTCAGTCATCCGACGGTGCGTACTATTTTTAGAAAAGATTTTGAAAAAAATATTTTACCCGTACAGGGAAAAAGGTTAAAATCGACGCGCCAAAAAACTTAAAACATCACACATAAGCAAATCTGTTTTAATGTTTCGCGGGGATGAAACGGAATCTGTTAACAGATAAGCATCAATTGTGTACAGGAGATATCTGTTGACAGATTTCTCCTGTTCAATTGACGTCACGCTTTACAACACAGAGACCAAGTTCCCCCTACGACAGGTATCTCCAATCAGTAAAGCTTACGTAAGCGTTGTTGTCCAATATGTACAGATGATGTAAGCAAATCTGTTCCCCTGAACAGAAGAACAAGCTGCTGACGTAAACATTGCTCTTCCCTTTGAACAGAACACTTGTTGCTGACGTAAACATTTCTGTTCAACCTGCACAAATCGTTAGCGCACAGACAAATTTATGGCAATTCTAAGAGACCTAATATATTCCTAAAATAGGAAAACTTAGCGTCTGGTAGAGGCTTTGTGAAGATATCAGCAACTTGTTGCTCAGTCGACACGTACTCCAACCGGACGTCCTTCTTTAGCACATGGTCCCTTATGAAGTGATGCCTGATGTCGATGTGCTTGGTTCTTGAGTGTAGCACAGGATTCTGGGTGATCGTGATTGCACTGGTGTTATCACAGAGAATAGGTGCTTCGGAGGCATCATTGCCATATTCCTTCAACTGATGTTGAATCCAGAGAATTTGCGCACAACAGCTGCCAGCAGCGAGATACTCGGCTTCAGCTGTTGACGTGGCAATTGACGTTTGCTTCTTGCTGAACCAGAAGATCAGTCGATCCCCTAAGAATTGACACGTTCCACTTGTGCTCCTGCGATCAATCCTGCATCATGCGTAGTCTGCATCACTATAACCGATTAGTTGAAAGCCTGAGTCTTTGAGATACCAAAGACCCACGTTGGAAGTACCCTTTAAATACTTGAGGATTCTCTTAACAGCAATATAATGTGATTGCTTTGGCTCTGCTTGGAATCTAGCACACATACAGACAACAAACATGATGTCTGGTCTGCTAGCAGTTAGGTAAAGCAAAGAGCCTATAATTCCTCGATACAAAGATACCTCTATGGCAGTTCCAGCTTCATCTTTGTCCATCTTGATTGAAGAGCTCATAGGAGTTGCTGCTGCTGAACAATTGTCCATGCCAAACTTGTTCAGCAATTCTTTCGTGTATTTTGCCTGGTTAATGAAAATGCCATTCTCCAGCTGGCGAACTTGTAAGCCCAGAAAGAATGTTACGCTCCCCCATCATGCTCATCTCGAACTTGTCCATGCCAAACTTGTTCAGCAATTCTTTCGTGTATTTTGCCTGGTTAATGAAAATGCCATTCTCCAGCTGGCGAACTTGTAAGCCCAGAAAGAATGTTAGCTCCCCCATCATGCTCATCTCGAATTTGTCCTGCATGAGCTTAGAAAACTTTTGGCACAATTTGGGGTTAGTTGGCCCAAATATAATATCATCAACATATATTTGTACCAACAGAACATGCTCAGCTTTCACAAATTTAAATAGAGTTTTATCTACTGTGCCTATTGTGAAATCATGCTCTATTAAAAACTTAGATAGTGTATCATACCAAGCTCTGGGTGCTTGCTTCAACCCATATAGAGCTTTATCCAGCTTATAAACATAATCTGGATATGCATGATTGACGAAGCCAGGAGGTTGTGCAACATACACTTTCTCTGTTAAGACGCCATTAAGAAAGACACTCTTAACATCCATCTGGAAGACTTTGAAGTCTTTATATGCAGCATATGCTAAGAACATGCGGATGGCTTCTAACCTAGCTACTGGTGCAAAAGTCTCATCGAACTATATTCCTTCCATTTGTCTAAATCCTTGCGCTACCAGCCTAGCCTTATTTCTTGTTACTACGCCATCTTCATTCAGTTTGTTCCTAAAGACCCAACGAGTTCCTATCACTGAATGATTAGTTGGTCTAGGTACAAGTGTCCAAACATTATTACGATTAAACTGGTTAAGTTCTTCTTGCATAGCATCTATCCAACTTGGGTCAGCTAAGGCTTCATCAATTACCTTAGGTTCTATATGTGATAGAAATGCAGCATCAAAATGATCATGAGATAGCTGGCCTCGTGTGCGAACAGGGGATTCGAAATTACCTATGACTTGCTCAAGTGGATGATTTCTATTCCACCGAAGATCAAGTTCAATGGGATTTGCTCCTTGTTCCCCCTGTGTTTCTGACTGGATAGAAAAGTTTGGATCTTCTGACACCAATTGATGATTTTCATTTGTAGCTTGTGCATCATATTCCAACTGTGATACTTGCTGTTCTGTGTGAGTGCTGTTGTCAGCTTTGTCATCCACAGCTGTTGGTATATTTGGCACTGTTGCATCAGCTGTTGGTGTATGAGTAATGGAATCTGTTTGCGCAATGTCTGACGTAGAAATATCTGTTGGAGCAGCATTTGTTTGAGTGTTGATTGCTTCTGCCCCAGCTACCGTCAGATCTTGTTGAACAATAGTGTGTTGTGTATCCACTGTTGTTTGTGCTTCAACTGAATATCTTGGTGTTGACACGTCATCATCAGATTCTTCAAGACTCGTTGATTCCAGACGTGTGCACAAGTCGTGTAAGCTTGCTGCTGAATTCGATTTGAAGCTAGTCTCATCGAACACAACATGAGCAGATTCTTCAACAGTTAAACTCTTGATGTTGAACACACGATAAGCCTTGCTGACAGCAGAGTAACCTAAAAATATTCCTGCATCAGATTTCAGTTCAAACTCTGTTAGATGCTTTTTGCCATTGTTGTGAACGAAACATCTACACCCAAACACCCTGAAATAAGATATATCAGGTTTCTTGCCATGACAGATCTCATATGGGGTCTTATCTTGCATCCTATTAATCGTAGATCTGTTTTGAGTGTGACAAGCTGTGTTAACTGCTTCTGCCCAAAATATTTGAGAAACTCCAGAAGACGCAATCATAGATCTAGCAGCTTCTTTTAAAGTGCGGTTTCTCCTTTCAGCTAACCCGTTTTGCTGAGGAGTTCTAGCTGCTGAAAGCTCATGCTTAATTCCTAAGTCTTCCAGATAAGAAGTCAATTTAAGATTTAGAAATTCAGTACCGTGATCACTTCTTATTCGGTTGACTGAACAAGATCTGTCATTTTGTAAACGTTTCAAAAGACATATCAGCTGGTCGGCGGTTTCATATTTTGCTTTTAAAAACAGCACCCAAGTATATTTTGAAAAATCATCAACAACAGCAAGGGTGTAGGACGTTCCCCCTAAGCTTGTTACTTAAATAGGACCAAAAAGATCCATATGTAAAAGCTCAAGGAAATGGGAAGAACGTTTTCCGCCTTTATTTTTGAAAGTCGATTTAATATGCTTACCAAGCTGACAAGCTGCACAGATCTTATCCTTAGAAAATTTTAATTTGGGCATTCCAGAGACCATATCATGCTCACTCAACTTAGCAAGTGTTTAGATGGTTCATTCGTTGATGCCACAGCCAACTCTTGGAAGAGTCAGCTGTAAGACAAAGCTGTTCAGACTTCAAATGCTCTGACCAATCGATAACGTAGGTATTCCCCGATCTTTTACCCACCAATACAGTCAGACCATTTGATTTCTGAACTGTGCACGTGTGTTGTTGAAAGTTAACTATGTAACCTTTGTCACATAGTTGACTGATACTAATTAAATTATAACTGAGATTATCAACAACCAATATATCTGAGATAGAGATGTTACCATGGGTAAGCTTACCCTTACCCACAGTGTTACCGTGTGCATTATCACCAAAGACTATTTTCGCTCCTTTGTGTGGAACAACATCTGTCAACAGCTTTGGGTTTCCTGTCATATGTCGAGCACACCCACTGTCCAGGTACCAGATAATTGAGTCATCGGCAGCTTTGTACCTGTTACCCTGCAATCATACAGACAAATTTTGGTACCCAATTTTACTTGGGTCCTGATTGGATTACCCCTTTCGGGACCCAGACATGAATTACTCTTACAGTATTTCCAGTGCTAGAGTCCGTGAGGGTCTGTGCATATTTGCTGTGAGATCTTTTGAGTTGTGATTTTATACTCTGACCACTTAGATCTCTCCTCGGCTGATTCTTTGACCAACCAGATTTTACCTTCGTTGAACTACGCCATGGCTGGTTAGGAACAAATGGCTTTCGACCAGCTTTCGCTTTATCTTTGTCCAATTTGTTCTTTAGCCAGCTTGGCTTGGAGTTCTCAGGTTTTGAAAAGCCAATACCAGCTTTTCCATTATCGTTCAACTTGGGAGAGTTCTGGTCATCAAACGTTATTGACACAAAGCAATCATATATCACGTCAGCTTTGACAAAGATCATTTTGTTGAACTTGTCATATGCATTTAAACTGTCAGTATCTTCAAGCTCGTCAGAACTCGATTCTGCTGAACTATTTTTCAGACTTGCGTTTTCGGCCTTGATTTCCTCAAATGTGTGAGATAAGCTCTTGTACTCATGGACCATATCGTTCAATGCCTGAACTAGATCCTCACGTGTAAATTCAATGTTTGAGAAATCGAATACCTCATCGTCCGAAATTTGATCAGCCATGAGGCAATGAACTTCCTCCTGTTCACTGTCACTTGATGAGGAGCTGCTGCTGGAGGAAGAGTCTGAATCAGTATCTGCCCAGCTTTTGGTGCTCTCTTCTGCCATCAGCACCTTCCTGTCATTATTTCTATTTGGCCTTCTATCAGGTCTTGTTCTCATCCTCCTATCCTTGGATCGCTCCTTGTATCTCTCAATAGATCTTTCATCAGTTTTGTCCTCTCGCTTGTATCTATCCTCCTTCTTCTCATCTCTTCGATATCTATCATCCATTCTCTTGTCATCTCTGGATCTGTCCTCCTTTCTTGGCCTATTGCAATCAGCTGCAAAGTGCCCTGGACGATCACAATTATAACATTTCATATCAGAAGCAGTTTTATCAGATTTATGAAAATTATTGTAAGGAGAAGAAGGGTGGAAGGATCTTCTCATGAATTTCCCAAACTTCTTGACGAATAGGGACATGACGTCGTCGCTGAGTTGGTCAGCTGATTTGCTGGTGCTTGGAGAGCACTGTTCAACGAGTGTAGCAGCTAGCGCTTTCGTAGGCTGGGAAGTTGAGGGTGCTTCAGATCTTGTCTCGAGTTCAAATTCATATGCTTTCAAGTTTGCAAACAGATCATGAAGCTCTATTTTGTTCAAATCCTTTGATTCCCTCATAGCCTTGTCTTCACGTCACACTCCTTGGGCAATTCTCTCATCACTTTCAGCGCCAACTCTCTATTGCTGTATTCTTTGCCCAAACCGTTTAGCTCGATCACTATTGCACTGAATCTCTCATCGAACTCTGTCATTGTTTCTCCATCCTTCATCTTGATGGACTCGTACTTTTGCTGAGCGACTGTTAGCTTGTTCTCCTTCATCTCGTCGCTTTCTTCACATATTTGGATCAGCTTTTCCCAGATGTCTTTTGCTGTGGCTCAGGTTTTGATTTTGCTGAACATGTTTTTGCCCTTGTCCAGTGTCTTGTATAGGATGTCCCTGGCCACATTGTCCAAGTTGGCTTTCTTCTTGTCATCATTTGTATATTCATGTCTAGCTTTCTCTAGGAATTGAGGCTCGCCATTTGTTACAGCAAACGCCAGATTGGGCTTCATTATCTTCAATGGCCCTTTAGTGATAACAGTCCACATTTCGTCATCCATAGCTGCCAGATGCGCTTGCATGCGTATCTTCCAGCCGTCGTAATATTCTCTGGAAAACAGAGGAATCTTGTTTTGAGAAGTAGACATATTGATATAAAATAACGCACAAACAAATACTGTTCAATAACTAAGAAGCGCCTGCTCTGATACCAATTGATGGTCCCAAAAATAGGATCAAAACAAGTACAGGAGTTCAGAATGGGGGGGGGGTTGAATGAACTCCTTCAATTTTTCTATTTCAAATTCTTTTCAAAACGTTTTACATGCGCTGCTTAACTCAAGTCCGAGTTACCAAACTTGAGGGATCTCAGTTAAGTGCAAATCTCTCGGCTAACTAAAAAGTGCCGAATGAAGCCGATTAATTTGTGAACAGTAAATAATAAATAAATGCGTAAATGTAAAGAGATAAAGGGACAGAGTTTGTTTCTGGAAGTTCGGATATAAATATCCTACGTCTCCCCTTCTTCCTTTTTCAGGAAGGATACACTAGAAGATTTGATGTACACAGTCCTTCTGCAGACACCCAGTCACCGAGCCTCGCTCAAGGTGAACTCCTAGAAACTTCACAAACTTCCACGCATACGCAGCTGCTGGTTTAAAATTCTTAGCAATATTTCAAACGGCTTTTTGGGAAGCCCGTTTGTTACAGACTCAACTAAATATAACAATGAATACAAGTTCTGTGAGACTGTAAAATCCTCTGATTTCTTATACAATGAAATCAATTCAACAATGGTGAATCAGAGGATGACTCGAAGATATTTTTCTATGAAGATCAACGGTATAGTTCTTCGAGTGTTTGAGCTTTTGTGATAGTGACTTCAAAGTAATGAAAGCTCAGAAAGCAATTTGGCAGAGTTTCAGCAATAGCAAAGACGAGAGTTTTTTTTAATTCAAAACTCCTGCTATTTATACTCTTCGCTCAACGGTCGATTAATTCTGATAAGGCAACGAAATCCTTTTTAAAATACTGACAATCGTACGCCGTCAATTCTGCTCCACTACATGGTAACATATAATTTCCATATATGTGCAATCCCGTTGTAACGACCTCTGCCAATGTGTACTATTTACCCAGAAATAGTACCAATCTTGTCACCTTAATTCCAGGCAATTGTACGATTCTGTTATGGCCATCGATCTTTTCCAATATGAGTATTTGATCGAATTTGAATCAGCTTAACGCTTGCGCCTGAAATCGTTTCTGTTGGCAGATATAGTTTTTCTTGAAGACGATTGAACAGTAACTATCTGTTGCGGTAAACATATCTGATCATTTGAAAAATCAGAAAGGCCGACGTCATCATATCTACAACCACTGTAGCTGACGTCATCATATCTGTTATACAGCCACTGTAGCTGACGTCATCATATCTGTTGGCAGATATATTTTTCTTGAAGACGATTGAACAGTAACTATCTGTTGCGGTAAACATATCTGATCATTTGAAAAATCAGAAAGGCCGACGTCATCATATCTACAACCACTGTAGCTGACGTCATCATATCTGTTATACAGCCACTGTAGCTGACGTCATCATATCTGTTATACAACCACTGAAGCTGACGTCATCATATCTACAACCACTGTAGCTGACGTCATCATATCTGTTATACAACCACTGTAGCTGATGTCATCATATCTGTTGGTGACGTCATGGTATCTGATAGTTCTACTATGATCGTATCTGTTGAAAGCATCGTTCACTTGTACTGTTCCAATAACAAACACTGTTGTGTTATCTGATGTCAGCAAACATTACTTGCACTGTTTCGATATCTCTTGGCAGAAATCTTCCCCAATACATAACGATGTCTGTTGGCAGATATCTTTGCTAATACAATCTTCAAAGTCTGTTTTCAGCAACATTACTGATCCAATAGCGATATCTGTCGAAAGCAACAAACATTCTCAAAACACTTCCAACAGTAGATGCCTGACCCGATAACCCGAATACCTAATCCGATAACCCAAAAGTCTCAGAACCCGAATCAAATCAACTCTGTAACCTGGCAACAAATTCTCAAAGCCAAACCGATAACTATTGTCAGCAACTTGATATCTTATGAAAAGATTATTTGATTATCTTCATTAAGTCCAAATCTTTTCTTATTTTTGTTATCACCAAAACTATAAATTTTATCCTAACAAAGTGTTCAGATCGTACCTTGTGTTTGTTTAGAGCTCTCTGTTGAGATAGAGGAGTAGTATAGCGCTGGTTGAGTTCGTAGCTACCAGCTGTTGCTTTTATGTGTTTCGGTTCTTGAGTAGTTGCTTATGATGGCTTATCAGGTGTGAGATCTGTGTTGCTCGGGACCCTGTTGTAGTAATTGTAGCACAGAAGATTTGAGGTACGGATGTGAGCTTGTTTTACAGCTTTGGATTGAGCATGAGTGATTATGCTTGCTGCTGTGTATGCTTTGTGTATTGTATATGATTCTGTGTTGAACATTGCATTTGTTGCATACACGCATTTATCTCTTGAGCTCAGATATGTTGTAGCCGTGCCTTGTTTATTTCTCTGAGCGTACCAGGATGCTGTTGAGGCTGAGCGGGTAACTCCCGTACCTCATCTCCCTGTTGGGATATGTTAGCCACTATGAGCGGAGTAGGTAGCTCCCACATCTCATGAGTTGGGCAACAGTGGGTTGAGCCATGTGTTGCATCTGGTACCGTGTGTTGAGACGAGTGGGTAGCTCCCATATACTCACACACCCCGTGGCCACTGATATCTGTTATCCATTGCTACCTGTCTTGATCAGCTTTGAGTTGCCTTTGAGATTCTGGCTCCCTCCGATGGTTGTAGCCTTCTGTTGTGCTCAGCTGTTCATGCATGGAATTGCATATTACTTGTTGCTTTCCGTTAGCTGTTTTATATTGCTCTCCGTACTGGGGTTTGACCCCGTGTCCCTCTAGGGCTGGTGTTGTTTGTCTGTGTATGTGTTTTCAGGTTATCATGGTTACTCTGCGGGTCGTGGAGTAGACCCAACTGGAGGTGCCCCAGGAGGTGGCTAGATTGTCCCAATTAGCGTATAGCATATATGTATAAGAACTGTTAGCCGAGGAGTGCCCCGTGCTTTATTGTATTTCAGTTGTTTTCTGTATTGCTTGTATCTGTTGAATGCTGTACTGTTGTACAGAGTTATTTTAATTATTGGGATATTTTGAGTATTACAGTATTTTATATTATGTTTTAATCGTCAGGCCAAAAGCGAAAATTTTAGCCACTTTTTTATGCTTCCGCTATTGTTTTGCGTGGTTTAACTCTGTGTTTGTGCACGAGGCCTGACATTCTTGGTATCAAAGCTTAAGCTGGGATAAGCTCGATTTCTTTGATCACACTTGAGTCTAGGCACAGTGTTGCGTGTTGCATTTGCTTGATTATATGATCTATGTGATATATCTATTGTTGTGTAACCTTACCCTCTTAGTGCCTTCGTAGATGCCGCCTAGACATAGGGGTAGAGGTAGAGGGTAGTTTCAGGAAGAGTCCGAAGGTCAGAACGAGGAAGTGCAGCGTAGTGTTCCTCGTTGTGGACGCGATAGACAAATTGATTTGGAGGTAGATGAGCTGGCAGCCCATGTGGACGATATGGAACTGGTAATGGTGAGGTTTCAGTGAATGAATCCTCAAATGTTCAATGGCGATGAGCCTAGTTCTGATGCTGAGTCCTGGTTGCAGCATATTACTGGGTTGTTCGATCGTGTCAGGTATGAGGATGAGCGTAGGCTGAGTTTAGCTACGTTTCAGTTGAGGAGAAGTGCCGAGCGTTGGTGGAGAGGTGCTTCTAGGACTCTCGAGGAGACAGGTGTGGGGATTTCGTGGAGTAGTTTTTGTACTGCCTTTCGTCAAGAGTATGTTCCGGAATCTTTTGTGAACGCCATGGAGCGAGAGTTCGATAACCTAGTTCAGGGTTCTATGTCCGTGGGAGAGTATGCCCGGAGATTTTCTTCTCTTCTTGCGTATGTTCCGTATGTTGCTGGCCGAGAGAAGGCGAAGAGGAAAAAGTTCATGGAGGGGCTCAATGAAGAGTTTGTTGGGGAACCGTGGCGGATCCGGATCACGCCTCCCGGCGAGGCAGCGGAAGAACAAAAATTGGGCCGGAAGACGATCAATGCAATTCTAAAACATGCGAACTATGAACCATTCATAGGGTGTTTTGTTGATTACCTTGCTGGTAACTCGTGCCTGGCTCCGACCAGTTTCGTGAGGAAACCGGCACTTCACGGTAGGCGGCGGTAGATTACGTCAATCAGGTCCACAACCGGAAGGGAGACTCCTTCGTCAGCCTACACTAGAAGGCCTGACGAGATCAGCGCGGACGGATTCTCCTCGTCAAGTTGGCCGGAACAATTTCCGGCGAAGCGAGGCGGCGGCGGCGCAAGGCGGCGGCGGCGGCGGATTTTGAGGAGAGGAGGGAGGCGGCCACTTAGAGCTAGGGTTAGGGTTAAGAGTTGTGATTAATGTGTTATTATCAAAGCCTCCTAAGTCTACATTAAGTAGACAAGCAATAGACTTGGACCGGCCCAACGGGCCCGGGTCCAACGGATGAACATTCGGTTCATCCCTATCACCGTGACTTCATCGTAACTCCGATCGCCGATCAGATCGGACCGATCGACTCAGTTTCCAAAACTGAATACTATGATCTGAAAAACCATTTTTCAGAACCCCAGTGCAAAATGACCGTTTTGCCCCTCAACAGCGGAAAATCACGATTTGACCCCTGTTGACTTTTAGGAAGTCGCAATCCCAAAATCCTCCTCAAGTGCTCAACACATTGAGCTTAGTTTCCGTGCGGGAATCTCGAATCCAGTACTTGTGTGACCCTCAATGGTTCAGGGATACAGCTAGCCGTGGGCCCACAACCATTG
>KV006346.1:22118-46618 GCA_001598015.1 Dorcoceras hygrometricum
ATCAGTACAACCAAGACCTCGGACTTATCCACTCGACAAATGGTAACCACTTGGAAAGTCCGAACGAGGGTAGTTTGATAGATCACCAGGTCACTATCTATCTGCATGCTCAGAACATCACAATGTTCCCTACCAATGAAACATGGTACTTCGCATTGTAGATACTAGTCTCGATCTCGGGCGGCCTTATCCTCATTTTGACGGCCCAATCGACTAGGAACTAATTCAGAATACACAGTGACTATTAGATGTGTTTCATGATAGCCGTCATACCCACTATCACATCTAACATACACTATAGTGCATTCTAGGTCTTTACTCAACGCAATTGTTAATCATCATACAACACAATGAAAGTAAAGAATGCCATAAATAAATGCGAATATCATATATAAAGATTGTCATATACAAGAGTCTATAAACTCACACGCCACAAGTTGGCTAGTTGGGCATCTACTCTAACAATCTCCCACTTGCCCTAAAGCCAACTACTCATCAGACGCAGTCCCATTGTTTCGCGATGTTTTTCAAACAACGGTCCAGGCAAGGGCTTCGTAAGTGGATCAGCAACGTTGTCCGCAGAGGTGACTCTCTCAACTGCTATGTCACCTCTAGCCACAATATCCCGGATTATGTGGTATTTCCTCAGTATGTGTGTGGATCTTTGGTGAGACCTAGGTTCCTTTGTTTGCGCAACGGCACCCGTGTTGTCGCAGTACACTGGGACTGGACCAACTCCATTAGGAATGACGTCCAACTTTTGGACGAAATTCCTTATCCAAACCGCCTCCTTAGCAGCAGCTGATGCTGCGATGTACTCAGCCTCAGTGGTTGAATCCGCGATGGTGTCTTGCTTGGAACTCTTCCAAGAGACAGCACCACCATTGAGCATGAATACAAATCCAGAGGTTGACTTCGAATCATCCACGTCACACTGGAAGCTAGAATCAGTGTAGCCTTCCAGTTTCAGTTCACCACCCCCATAGACCATGAACATATTCTTAGTCCTTCGTAAGTACTTAAGAATATCCTTCACAGCCTTCCAATGCAATTGGCCGGGGTTGGCCTGGTAGCGGCTCGTGATACTCAAAGCATATGCGACATCCGGTCTAGTCGAGATCATGCCATACATAATACTACCTATTGCCGAGGCATATGGCACACGTGTCATACTCTCTATCTCCTTATCAGTCCTCTGACACATAGACTTAGATAGAGTGACCCGGTGGCACATAGGTAGGTGTCCTCTCTTGGACTCTTCCATAGAGAACCTCTTAAGTATGGTATCGATGTAGGTAGCTTGGGTGAGTCCGAGCATCCGTTTAGATCTATCCCGATAGATCTGTATTCCAAGAATATTGAATGCTTCACCCATGTCCTTCATCGAAAATCTACTAGACAACCAGACTTTAGTTGACTGCAACATTCCTACATCATTCCCAATGAGTATAATGTCATCAACATAAAGTACGAGTAATGTCACAGCGCTTTTAACTACCTTCTTATATACACATGGCTCCTCGGGATTCTTGATGAAACCAAATTCCTTAATTGTTTCATCGAATCTCAGGTTCCAACTCCTCGATGCTTGTTTGAGACCGTAGATCGATCTCTGAAGCTTGCATACCTTATGCTCGCTTCCAACAGATGTGAAACCCTCAGGCTGCGTCATATAGATCTCTTCCTTAATGTTTCCATTAAGGAACGCAATTTTCACATCCATTTGACATATCTCATAGTCGTACCATGCGGCTATGGCTAACAAGATTCTAATTGACTTGAACATTGCGACTGGCGAGAAGGTTTTATCATAGTCAACACCTTGCCTTTGAGTGTAACCTTTCGCGACCAGTCGCGCCTTGTAGGTCATTACCTTACCATCAGGCCCAAGTTTCCTCTTGTATACCCATTTACACCCAATGGGAACAATTCTTTCGGGAGGATTAACAAGAGTCCAAACTTGGTTAGCAGGCATTGAGTCAAACTCAGACTGCATTGCTTCAAGCCACAAATTAGAATCAGCATCGGAAATTACCTCCTTGAAAGTTCTTGGATCAGATCCAACAACTTGATCACTTTGATCATCTTCAAGGAGAAAACCATATCTCTCAAGAGCCCTAGGAACCCTTTCGGATCTCCTAGGTGCGACCATTTCTGGTACTGGCTCTGGAGGTGTAGGAGATTCACCTGGTACTTCAGTTGGTTCTCGAACCTCTTCGAGTTCTACTATTTTTCCCTTTCTATTAAGTAGAAATTCCCTTTCCATAAAGGTGGCATTCCTAGAAACAAACACTTTTGTTTCACTTGGATAGTAGAAGTAGTATCCAATGGAATTCTTTGGATACCCAATGAAGTAGCATAAGATGGATCTCGTATCCAGCTTATCTCCCACTGTCTGCTTCACGTAAGCAGGACATCCCCAAATCCTCATGTATGAGTACTTGGGTGGTTTGCCCATCCATATCTCATATGGAGTCTTATCCAATGCCTTGGTGTGGACATTGTTCAACAACATTACCTTTGTTTCGAGTGCATAGCCCCAAAACGAGGTAGGAAGTTCAGTGAAGCTCATCATAGATCGAACCATGTCTAACAGAGTTCGATTACGATGCTCCGCTACACCATTGAGCTGTGGTGTGGCCGGATGGGTCCACTGTGCGAGAATCCCATTCTCTTTTAGATAGTCTTGGAATTCAGCACTCAATTATTCACCACCTCGATCAGATCAAAGTGATTTAATACTTTTTCCTAGTTGTTTTTCTACTTCAGCCTTGAATTCTTTGAACCTTTCAAAGGATTCAGACTTGTGCTTCATTAAGTACAAGTACCCATACCTAGAGTAATCGTCGGTAAAGGTGATGAAGTATGTGTGACCATATTTAGTACCAATACTAAACTGGCCGCACACATCAGTATGGATCAAATCCAATAGGCCTTGAGCACGCCCACCCTTCCCCTTGAAGGGTTGCTTAGTCATCTTTCCCTTAAGACAAGACTCACAAGTCGGTAGGGAGTTAATGTCTGACAGATCAAACATGTCACTCCTAACTAACTTGTTCATCCTACTTAGAGAAATATGACCTAGCCTAGCGTGCCAAAGTTGTGCTGGGTTCAAGTTATCGTGTTTCCGTTTATTGCTTAGTCATCTTCCCTTAAGACAAGACTCACAAGTCGGTAGGGAGTTAATGTCTGACAGATCAAACATGTCACTCCTAACTAACTTGTTCATCCTACTTAGAGAAATATGACCTAGCCTAGCGTGCCAAAGTTGTGCTGGGTTCAAGTTATCGTGTTTCCGTTTAATCGTTGTTGTATGTGCTTCGACATCGCGAGTTGGAACGTCTTTTAATTTTAAGGTGTACAAATCGTTTTCGCGTTCCCCAATTCCAATTAAACATTCATTCTTGTAAATATTGCAAATCGAATTAGCAAACATACAAGAATATCCATCACTATCAAGCATAGAAACAGAAATAATGTTCTTTATTAATTCGGGAATAAATAAAACGTTTCTCAACAACAACTTAAAATCAGAAGACAGAAATAAATAAACATCTACTATAGCTACTGCAGCAACTCTTGCTCCATTGCCAAGCCTCAAGTGGGTCTCACCCTCTCTAAGACGTCGGCTTCTTGTCATCACCTGCAAATCATTGCAGTTATGAGATCCACATCCGGTATCAAGTACCCAAGAAGTCGAACTAAGAGACATATTTATTTCGATATAGAACATATCTTTCGCAGTTCGCAACTGCTCGAGGTACTCCTTGCAGTTCCTCCTCCAATGCCCAGACTTGTGGCAGTGGTGGCAAGCATCCTCGCTCTTGTTTGGCTTGGAAGCCTTTGCCTTTGGCTTCTTGGCGGACTTTTCCTCCTTCGCAGGAGCAGAACGCTTCTTGCTCTTGCGTCTGGGCCCCTTCTTCGCAGAGGAAGAAGAGCCCATAAGGAGGACGGGTTTGTCCTTCTTTATGGTTCCTTCAAACACTACAAGCATGTTAACCACCTCTTCAAGGGTGCCTGTCAGCTTGTTCATGTTGAAGTTGACCACAAAGGGGTCAAATGCAGCGGGTAGTGAGAGGAGAAGTACATCCACCGACAACTCGTGTGGAAGTGCGATATCAAGGCCCGAAAGCTTTTCAACGAGCCCAATCATACGGACCCCATGCTCGCGGACCGAATTCCCATCGCGCATGCGGCTTGTCATAAGCTCCTTGACAGCCGTGAACCTCTCATGTCGAGAGTTCCCCCCGTACAGTTCTTTGAGATGAAAAAGTATGTCAGCAGCATACTTTGTCTTCTCAAAGCGCCGTTGCATTTCATTGGACATCGATGCCATCACATAGCATCGAGCTTTAACCTCGTCGTCCCACCATTGTTTAAGCGTTACCAGCTCCTCATGGCTGATATCGGCAGGGGCTTCCTTCGGAGGACTCTTCTCTATCGCATAAAGAAGTTTCTCCGAAGCCAATACAAGATTGAGGTTGCGGAGCCAGTCTTGGTAGTTCAGACCGGTGAACCTGTTGCTATCCAGTATAGCAGCAAGCGGGTTTTTCATCGAAACCATTTTATAATGCAGTAATACTGAAAAGGAAAGCAGACAAACATCACTAACTATATATAAAATAATCGCTAAGACATAAAACAAGGTCGTTAAGTTTTATGAATTACCCTCCCACTATTTTAACGATTTCACCACCCTCTAATGAAATCGAGAAAGCAAGCTTCTTTAGTGGGTACACGGAGCCCAATCAAGCGATCATGGACCCGAATAATATCAGCCATCCATGACCCCCAAAAGGTAGTTTCCGATTGCAACCGGTGCAACCTCCATGTATTCACCTCACGTTCAGTAAGGGCCCAATAATATGATGCCGTTTACTATCACGTGTCAAGATGACACATCAATGTTGAGTCGTGAAGGACGGTCCCCTTAACGTCCCCAATAGTATGAGCCAACGTTAAAGGGAGTTCCAACCGAACTCACAACGAGTGTCAATGGCGTGGACAGCTTTCCGGCATACATGATCCCCTCAATAATATGAGCCGGGCCATGTATACGGGAAGCATCGGCGTACACCCATTGTTGATGGAGGGTAGGGATAATTTAAACAAATTTAAATTCCCTTTAGTTTATCGAATAAACATTTATCTTGATATAAGTTTTAAATCATATTTAAAACGAGGGATTTTATTTTTGAAAACTTTGGTCTCATGCAGATATTTTAAATCAAATTTAAAACATGCGAATTCAACTAACTATATATCAGATATATAAAAACATTGGGATGATCGATCACGAGAGCTATGCAGTCCGTGGTTCCAGCCACGGACCTGGGTCCAATCCTAGGATCACATGTTGCTAGACGCTCTTACCATGGGACCGCCGCCATCGTGCGCCATCGTACGGCGCACAGCCCCGACCAGCGCGCAACAATTTGCACACGGGGCTGCCGGCCAGTGTCTTGGCCATCACGCGGAGCGGCGATCATCGAACGGCCACCGTGCGCCTCCCTTTAGCAACGCCCGTGCGTGAGACATCAACTCCCCGTCGGCCATTGATCGTGCAACCGTTGCACGAGAAGGCGCCCATCGCGCGGCTGTGATGCGCGACAAGCGCGCATCGCATGCGCATATGCGTGCAGCGGCGCTTGGTTGCCGGCGCCCATGGCGGCGGTCGGCGGCCATCATCAACCAAAAAATTTTTTTTTTGTTTTGTTCAGTCTGAAATTCAAGATTAGATACAATATGGCACAATTGTATTGATCAGATCCGAACCTTGGCTCTGATACCACTGTTGGGGAACCGTGGCCGATCCGGATCACGCCTCCCAGCGAGGCAGCGGAAGAAAAAAAATTGGGCCGGGAGACGATCAATACAATTCTAAAACATGCGAACTATGAACCATTCATAGGGTGTTTTGTTGATTACCTTGCTGGCAACTCGTGCCTGGCTCCGACCAGTTTCGCGAGGAAACCGGCACTTCACGGTAGGCGGCGGTAGATTATGTCAATCAGGTCCATGACCAGAAGGGAGACTCCTTCGTCAGCCTGCACTAGAAGGCCTGACGAGATCAGCGCGGACGGATTCTCCTCGTCAAGTTGGCCGGAACAAATTCCGGCGGCGGCGGCGGCGCAAGGCTTTTGAGGAGAGGAGGGAGGCGGCCACTTAGAGCTAGGGTTAGGGTTAAGAGTTGTGATTAATGTGTTATTATCAAAGCCTCCTAAGTCTACATTAAGTAGACAAGCAATAGACTTGGACCGGCCCAACGGGCCCGGGTCCAACGGATGAACATTCGGTTCATCCCTATTACCGTGACTTCATCGTAACTCCGATCTCCGATCAGATCGGACCGATCGACTCAGTTTCCAAAACTGAATACTATGATCTGAAAAACCATTTTTCAGAACCCCAGTGCAAAATGACCATTTTGCCCTTCAACAGCGGGAAATCACGATTTGACCCCTGTTGACTTTTAGGAAGTCGCACTCCCCAAAATCCTCTTCCTATGCTCAACCTATTGAGCTCAGTATCCGTGCGGGAATCTCGAATCCAGTACTTGTGTGACCCTCAATGGTTCAGGGATACAGCTAGCCGTGGGACCACAACCATTGTGGCTCCGGAATCACAATTCTGGACTTGCCCATCGGATCATGGTAAGAGCGTCTAGCAACATCGCCCCATGATCCTATACTCTCGACTGATAACAGCAAGGCTTACGTCAGCGCATTTGATGCCCACACACAACGTGACGTCAGCAAACTGTCACCAGCTCAGGCACCCAAACTCAAAATACAAAAATTACTAGAATCGTTCTAAGGAATGAAATCGACCCGAAAATGCCACTAAAACACCAACAGAGATTCTAAACCACAAAAATCTCAAATCAACCGACTAATTTCCACAATTAATCTTACTTAACAGATTCAGGTCTCACATTTCTCCCCCACTAAAAAGGATTTCATCCTCGAAATCAAAAAACAACTCTGAATCAACAATACAATCAACAGAAAACAGAACAGCAACTAAAACCCGACACTAGAACTCGTTCAACACAATGCCAAGAGTCTCAAATAACTGAGCAAACACATTACAGCCACTAGGGAAGAATAAAATCAAAAACTACAAACTACTGGAAATATAGCTCAAAGCTAATCAAACAGATGCGGCCGCTCACGCTGCATCTTTTCTTCCAGCTCCCAAGTAGCTTCTTCCCTTCCATGTTTGCTCCACTGCACCATTACCAGCTGAATGGTCTTGTTTCTCAGCTGCTTCTCCTTTCTGCCAAGGATCTGCAAGGGATACTCTTGATAACTCAACGACTGATCTAACTCCACCTCGTCGGTTCTAAGCACATGAGACGGATCTGGCTCGTATTTCCTCAACATTGACACATGAAACACATCGTGCAAGGAGGACAAATCTGGCGACAGCAACAAACGATACGCCAAAGGGCCAATCCTCTCGACAATCTCAAACGGACCAACGTAACGAGGAGCTAACTTCCCCTTGCGTCCAAAACGCATCACACTGCGGAAAGGAGAAACCTTGAGAAATACACGATCACCAATCTGAAACTCAAGAGGTCGATACCTCTTATTGGCATAACTGGCTTGGCGATCCTGGGCAGCCTTCATCCGCTGTCTAATAAGATCCACATGATCTTTCATTTGCTGCACAAAGTCAGGGGCAGATAGCTGCTTCTCCCCCACTTCTTCCCAACATACTGGCGATCTGCACTTGCGGCCATAGAAAGCCTCGAAAGGCGCCATACCAATCGTCAATTGGTAGCTGTTATTGTACGAAAACTCAACGAAAGACAGCGCGTCTTGCCAGCTACATCCAAAATCCAACACAACAGCACGCAACATATCCTCCAGCGTCTGGATAGTTCGCTCAGATTGGCCATCGGTCTGGGGGTGATACGCGGTACTCATAGCCAATCTAGTGCCTAGAGCTGCTTGCAAACTCTTCCAAAACCTGGAAGTAAACCTCGGATCTCGGTCTGAGACGATCGAAACAGGCACACCGTGCAATCTAACAACAAAATCAACGTACAGCCTCGCCATCTTCTTCAACGAGAAGGTATTCCATAGGGAATGAAGTGCGCAGACTTCGACAAACGGTCGATAACTACCCAAATAGCATCGCATCCGCGGCTGGAACGAGGCAGATGCGTCACAAAATCCATAGCAATGTGCTCCCAATTCCATTGGGGCACCTCTAAACTCTGCAACAGACCACCGGGTCTCATCCTCTCGGCCTTTACCATCTGGAAATTCAAACAACGGACAACGAAACTAGCAACGTCACTCTTCAGGCCAGCCCACCAAAAGTGCGGCTTCAAAGCATGGTACATCTTTCATGCACCAGGATGGACACTATGTCTGCTGCAATGCGCCTCTCGAAGGATTTCCTCATTCAAATCGATCAAATTGGGCACACCAACCTGCCACGGAACCTCAAGCATTCATCGGACGAAACAGAATAGTCATCAAGTTCGCCAGCCCTGACTTTCAACTTCAACTCGTGGATAGACGGATCGGTCCTCTGAGCTGCTCGAATGCTAGAAACAATCTGCGGTTCCACTCTGCTGCAATGCGCCTCTCGAAGGATTTCCTCATTCAAATCGATCAAATTGGGCACACCAACCTGCCACGGAACCTCAAGCATTCATCGGACGAAACAGAATAGTCATCAAGTTCGCCAGCCCTGACTTTCAACTTCAACTCGTGGATAGACGGATCGGTCCTCTGAGCTGCTCGAATGCTAGAAACAATCTGCGGTTCCACTTGGAACGATGAAACCATAACCCAATCCTCAGCCGGGTAGAATCTCCAACCCGTAGAGTTGAGATGCTCTTGATCTTTAGAGATGTACAACAAAGCCAACATCTCACTCGCCTTCCTGCTCAAAGCATCGGCCACTACGTTCGATTTCCCAGGCTGGTATTTAATCTCATAGTCAAAGTCCTTTAACAACTCCATCCACCGGCGCTGTCTCATGTTCAAGTCAGGCTGCGAAAACAAATATTGCAAACTCTTGTGGTCTGAATACACCACAAACTGCTCGCCATACAGGTAGTGACGCCAGATCTTTAACGCAAAGACCACTGCTGCAAGCTCTAAATCATGAACCGGATAACGAGTCTCATGCGGTTTCAACTGCCGCGAGGCATACGCAATGACTCGGCCATTCTGCATCAATACACAACCCAGCCCATTGAGCGAAGCGTCAGAGCAAACAACAAAACCACCTGATCCGGACTGCAGAGCTAACATAGGCGCCGTAGTCAACTTTTCCTTGAGCAGTTGAAAAGAATTCTCACACTGCTTAGTCCAAACAAACCTCTTGTCCTTCTGGGTCAACTGAGTCTCTGCTTTGCTATACTGGAGAAGCCTTCGATAAAACGACGATAATAGCCAGCCAGACCCAAGAAACTACGAATCTCAGACACATTACTGGGACGTTCCCAGTTCAGAATTGCATCAACCTTGCTAGGATCCACCGAAATCCCCTCGGCTGAATTCACATGATCCAGAAACACTACACGTTCCAACCAGAACTCGCACTTAGAAAACTTTGCATACAACTGCTGTTCTCTCAACCTCTGAAGAACAATTTCTAAGTGCTCCTTGTGCTCCCTCAGAGTCTTTGAGTACACCAGGATGTCGTCAATAAACACAATCACAAACTGATCTATGAACTCTCTAAAAACTCGGTTCATCAAATCCATAAAGACTGCTGGCGCATTTGTCAACCCAAACGGCATCACCAAAAACTCAAAATGTCCGTACCTCGTACGAAACGCAGTCTTCGCGACATCCTGATCTCTCACTCTCAACTGATGGTACCCGGAACGAAGATCAATCTTAGAATACACCACAGAACCTTGAAACTGATCAAACAGATCATCGATTCTCGGCAACGGGTACTTATTCTTTACTGTCGCTTTGTTCAGCTGGCGAAAGTCAATGCACATCCGCATCGAGCCATCCTTCTTCTTCACAAACAATATGGGCGCTCCCCACGGCGACATACTAGGTCGGATAAAACCTTTCTCCAGCAAATCATCTAACTGCACCTTGAGTTCCCTCAACTCTGCAGGCGCCAGACGATACGGAGCACGTGAAATCGGAGCTGTGCCAGGCACCAGCTCTATGCTGAAGTCTATCTCCCGTCTTGGAGGAAAACCAGGAATCTCCTCCGGAAACACGTCAGGAAAATGTCGCACCACGAGAACGTCGCTAAGCTGAACACCTGAAGAAGAAGACGCATCCACAGCGTAGATCATAAAGCCAGCATTTCCCAAAGACAGCAAACTGAACATCTCCATCACGGAAACCAACGGAATCTTCGATCGCGAATTCTGGCCGTAGAAGTCCCACTTCTCGCCAAACAAAGGCCTAAAGCGCACAATCCCATGGAAACAATCCATGGAGGCCCTGTAGTTGGACAGTACATCCATCCCAACTATACAATCGAAATCCCAAAGCATCAGACGGATCAAATTCGCTAACAAGACATGCTCACCAAACCGCAACACACCATCCAACAAAACCTCCTGGGAGAACAGGTTCACACCACCGGGGGTAGAAACAGAAACAGCATCGTGCAAAGGGATGGTACACAGACCATGCTCAACAACAAACGAATCAGAAATAAACGAATGTGATGCACCGGTGTCAAACAACACACGAGCAGGAAAGTCAAAGACGAAACATGTACCTCCAATCACCCGGCTCGGTGTCTCCTCGGCCTGCTCTCTCGTGATGGCGTTAACCTGAGCATGCTGGGGTCCTGAGAAGAAAGGCTGAGACGACTGCCCAAAACGCGATGGGCCAGGCTGCTGGAACGGTCACGTGGAAGGATGCTTCCCACCTCAAAAGCCACAAAACTCAGTCCGAGATCCGCTACTACTCGAACTGCCTGAACCGGAAGACCGTGAACCAGACTTTTTCTTGAATTGCTGACCGCGGGGTCGAAACCTCTGACGGCCAGACCGCTGAGCGATTTGTTGCTGCTGCTGCTGAGGAAAATGAGTGGACTGGGAACTCTGAGACGACTGAGCTCCCTGACCAACCGGTCTACCACCCTGCACTGCCTGCACTACCTGCTCCCTGCGCGTACGACGGCTCCTCATGCCCTACTCAATGTGGATAGCAGTATCAACTGCCTCAGCATACGACTTGGGCTTACTCGTCAAAACATTCTGGTACAACTCTTCATTCAAGCCCTCCACAAATCTGGTACTTTTGGCCCTCTCCCGGCCAGCAACATGCGGCACATAAGCCAACAACGCAGAAAACTTGCGAGCATACTCGCGCACGGTCATCGAGCCCTGCTCCAAAAACTCAAACTCTTGCTCACGGGCAGCCACATACGAATCGGGGATATACTCCTGCCTGAAGGTCTCACAGAAAGTGTCCCAAGTGATACCAACTCCAGTCTCCACTAAGGTACTAGACGCACCACGCCACCAACGCTCTGCGGCCTTCCTCAGCAACAAGGTCACTAAACGCAAACGGAGATCATCCTCATACTGAGCCCGATCGAAGAGATGAACTACATTATGGAGCCACGAATCTGCGTCCTCGCTTGACTCGTCGCCATTAAATACAGGAGGGTTCATCCTCTGAAACCGAGCTATAACCACATCCATCCTCTCTACCGAAGGCGGTGGAACCTCAACCTCCTCCTCCTCAGAACTATCGCGAGTCTGAGTACGCGCACTATGCCTATCCTCGTTCTGACCACCTGACTCCTGGAACTCCCCCTACCTCTACCACGACGTCTAGGCGGCATCTAAAATCCACTCAACAGGATAAGGCAAAACAGAACAGATATAGCATAGGAAGCATATAACACAAATATGCAGCACGTAGTCACATAAGTCAAGCACATGCAACTCACAACACTGTGCCTAGACTCAAGTGTGATCAAAGAAATTGATCTTATCCCAGCTTAAGCTCTGATACCAAAAATGTCAGGCCTCGTGCTCTAAACCGAGTAAAAACATACAACACAGGCGAAAGCTTATCAAAAGTGGGTAAATTTTTCGCTTTTGGCCTGACGAGTTAAAACATATAATTTAAAATAGCGCAATACTTAAAATAGAATCCCAGTTTAATAAACCAACAGACACAAGTATAGCATCAATACACAAACAAACATGTATCAGACTCCACAAATGGATACAACGAGAAAGCACAGGGCATCCCCCTGGCTATCAATACTGATACATAAATATATGCTATATGATACTGGGATACTCAACCACCTCCTGGGGCACCTCCAGCTGGGCCAGCACCACGACCAGCTGTAAAACCTGGACAACACAACAGGCAAGGAAAACAAACCAAGCCCCAGAGGGACATGGGGTCAAACCCCAGTACGGAGAGCAACTATAAATCAGCAGTAAACAGCAAGAATAAAATGCAGATGCCATGCATGAGATGCTGGAGAACAACGAATGACTCCAACCGAAAAGGAAGTCAAGGAGCTCAATGCACAGCTCAACGGAGTCTGCAACAACTGTGGCCACTGGGTGTGTTCCAAGTGTGGTAGCTAGCCACTAGCCGGGACACAACACCCTCAGCAGTAAACAGCAAGAATAAAATGCAGATGCCATGCATGAGATGCTGGAGAACAACGAATGACTCCAACCGAAAAGGAAGTCAAGGAGCTCAATGCACAGCTCAACGGAGTCTGCAACAACTGTGGCCACTGGGTGTGTTCCAAGTGTGGTAGCTAGCCACTAGCCGGGACACAACACCCGAATACCAGATGCATCAAACAACTCGACCTGCTGTTGCCCAACCTATGAACTGTGGTAGTTAGCCACTCGGCGCATAGGGGCTAACATAACCCAGCAGGGAGATGAGAGTGCGGTATCGCCGCTCGCCCTCGCATCCTGGTAAGAAACAGAGCAAGTACAACAACGAAACAATGGCAATAAAGCTGGAATGAGATGCAAATGCGTGTATGCACATGCTGAAATAACAAGCATATCAACATATACGAAAGCAGTAGCAACATCAGCAAGTACATAACACTTAAACACAGCCATCTCATAAATCAGCAGCCTCAACAGACAGATAAGCATACTAGCCAGCAAAGCCATCTCACAAATCATTCACGCCGTCACCTTGCTGTAATTTACAAGCTCAACCCGTACCTCAAATCCCACGCTTCTGAGCTATAATTAGCACTGCAAGGAATCTTGAAGACTCTGGTAAAAGCCTGTTAACCAACATCATACACAACATAAATCTTACGGGATGCTAAACAAGCTCACGGCCGGGAGTCACACTCAACCAGCTGCCCAATATACCTCAACAATCAAACAGGAAGCTTATAACTATGGCTAGGAACAAGGTCTCACCGAAAACCAGAACGTAGTTCTACCAGGTCGACGCAACACTCGAACGGCAGCAACTTCGCGTTCCTCAAATAGCCAATTACAGCTTCTAAAAATGGTGAAGAATGATAGAGCTTCTCGAGAGGAGTCCAACGCTACCTCACACGAGCAAAACAACCACCGGAAATGCCGGGAATTCACCGGAATAGCTCACGATGAACAGTAACGAGGGTTTGAGAAACAGAGGTCGACAATCGGGGAAATATTTCTAAGTATGGGAACTAATATTCCACAACGAAGACCAAGTCTTGCTATTTATAAAACTCTTAACTGCTGCTATCATCAGGAGCGCATTTCCACTGACAAAATCAGTCGACGCATTCTCTTCAACCAACAACCTGCTGCTGCCAGCAGCAACGATAACCAAGGCCCTCTAATGCAAATCAAAACGGCGTCGCAGCGACTAACCCAAACGACGTCGCATAAGTGACGTAATCCTTTCTGCCAACAGCTGAACATCCAGTCGCATGAAAGAAACAACGCACAACACTGTTCACAACTGATACCAGCACAACACTAAAACGCAGTGTTTCAACTAAATGAAACGGCGTCGCATAGGATACGTCATCCTATCTTCCAGCAGCTGGGCGCTATAACCAAATGCGATAACAAACCACGACTGAATCCTCAAAACGACGTCGCCTCTACTAATCCAAACGACGACGTCTTATACCCGCTACAGGAACTATCTGCTGACAGATATAAATCAGCCGTTGCTTCCCAAAACGTCACCGTTTCGAAATCCTATAGCGCACTCCTGCTGAAATCCACGTAAGCGTTGTTGTCGCCAGCTCTCGCACAACGTTACGCTAATATCACCCATCGACTGACGACAGTAAAGTCTACGTCATCCTCACAACGCTCAAAAATAATGCTTACGTCGACATATCTGTTATCAGCAGGTATAAAACTCACAACGACATCGTATCTCGCCCGATATAAAAACACGCTAATTCAACCAGCGACTGATTCCTATACTCTCGACTGATAACAGCAAGGCTTACGTCAGCGCCTTTGATGCCCACACACAACGTGACGTCAGCAAACTGTCACCAGCTCAGGCACCCAAACTCAAAATACGAAAATTACTAGAATCGTTCTAAGGAATGAAATCGACCAGAAAATGCCAATAAAACACCAACAGAGATTCTAAACCACAAAAATCTCAAATCAACCGATTAATTTCAACAATTAATCTTACTTAACAGATTCAGGTCTCACACCCGCCGTCGTAGGAATTTGTTCCGACCGTTCCGACGAGGAGATTCCGTCCGTGAAACTTTCGTCGATTTTCTAGTGCAAACCGGCGAAGGAATTGAGATTCCGGTCGTGGACCGGATTAGGAGGCCGAAATCGATCAACCGTTGAAGTGCCAATTTTCTCGTGAAATTGGTCGGAGACAGGCGCCTAGATGCCAGCAAGGTACTGTTCTGAACATTCTATGAATGTTTTTATTCTTTTGTATAGGTGTATTGACCGTTCCCGGGCTCCAATTTTAAATCTTCCGCTGCGCCCCGGGAGCGGGATCCGGATCCGCCGCTATGCCAACAGCCCAAACTCAGGGGTAGATAGTTGCTTCTCACCAACTTCTTCCCAGCAAATCGACGATCTAAACTTTCGATCGTACAAAGCTTCAAACGGTGCCATCCCAATATTCACTTGGTAGCTATTGTTATAAAAAATTCTACCAGGGATAAAGAATCCTGCTAGCCACCAATAAAATCCATTACAATTGCTCGCAACATGTCCTAAAAGGTTTGTATGGTCCTCTCGGATTGACCATCTATCTGAGGGTGCAAGCTGTACTCATAGCCAATCTGGAACACATCGCTGTTTGCAAGCTCTTCCGAAATCGGGAAGTAAATCTTGGATCTCTATCAGACACTATCAAAACCGGAACCCCATGCAATCTAACCACATGGTCAATGTACATTCTCGTCATCGTCTTCATAGAACATCTCATGTCAGGCCTCGTGCTCAATCACAGAGTTTAACCATGCAAACACATAGCGGAAGCGATAAAATAGTGGCTAAAAAGTTTTGCTTTTGGGCCTGACTGATAAATACATAATTTAAAATACTGCAGTACTCAAAATATCCCAGTTTACAAAATACACAAGGCTAAAAGCCACAGTACAACAGTACAGCATGCATCAAGCACCAATCAACAACACTATAACCGAAGACAATAAAGCACAGGGCATTCCTCGGCTAACAGTACTGATACATATATGCTATACACTAATTGGGACACTCTAACCACCTCCTGGGGCACCTCCAGCTGGGTCAAATCCACGACCAGTTGAGTAACCATGGTAACCTGAAAACACACATAGGCAAACAAACACCAACCCCAGACCCCAGTACGGAGAGCAACTAAAAAAAGCAGTTAAATAGCAACAGATAAAATGCGAATGCTATGCATGAGAACCAAGCTCACAACCAAAGACAGGGAGCCAAAGGATCTCAAGAACTGCTCAAAAACTGATATCCAATCAACTGGAAGATAGTGGCCACGGTGTGTGAGCATATGGGAGCTACCCACTCGTCTCCAACACACGGTACCAGATGCAAAACATAGCTCAACCTGCCGTTGCCCAACTCATGAGATGTGGGAGCTACCCACTCCGCTTATAGTGGGTAACAGATCCCAGCAGGGAGATGAGGCATACGGGAGTTACCCGCTCGTCCTCTAAACAAGCATCTTGGTAAACACAAATCAATACAACAAGGCATGGCTCAACAGGATCTGAATACATTAGACATATGCGTGTAGGCAATGCAACAGTTCACTGTAATACGCACGATAGGAACAAACAATAACAACACAGAAGCATACATCGCATCACACATAATATCCATGCCAGCTTCAACGCTGTAAAACAAGCTCACATCCGTACCTCAATCTTCTGAGCTACAATTACTACAACAAAGTCCCGAGCAACGTAGATCCGAGAACCTGCTAAGAAACAACGCACAAAATCTCAGGGACAGTAGCACAGAAACTACAACTGGGAGTTACGAACTCAACCAGCGCTATCCTACCATTCTAACACAATAGAAGGCTCTAAACGAAGCACAAGGTAGGATCTTAACGCTTACCCAACAAGCTACCTGAACGGCAGAAGCAAATCCACACTTATGCTAACAGACTATACAAGGGAGATGTCTTCGCGATCCACCTCCAGCTTAACGCAAGATTCCAAAAGTAGTACCAACGAAGCACAAGGTAGGATCTTAACGCTTACCCAACAAGCTACCTGAACGGCAGAAGCAAATCCACACTTATGCTAACAGACTATACAAGGGAGATGTCTTCGCGATCCACCTCCAGCTTAACGCAAGATTCCAAAAGTAGTACCAAACGAAGCGTCTCAGCGAGGGAGTCCAGCGCTACCACTCTTACTTCAATCGGAGCTGTCTACCGTCGGCAATCGGAGAAATAAGGTTCGGTGAACAGTAGCTAGGGTATCGCGACAGGATTCGCTATCGGGAAATATTCTAAGTGTCGGGAACAATAATACTGGACGACGGGTCAAAGTCCTCTTAAACACAATTCAAATCTGCTCAATTCTGATGAACAGTATTCACCGACAACTTAAGTCTCAAAGCTGAATTTCCCGCTCGGATCTGAATCTCACATCAGATATGACTCTACGCCAAAACAGATCCTGACTTACCCAAACGAAGTCGCACAGAGTCCACTCTCGCATCTGGACACGTCACCCGCTACTCGCATCTGAAACCCAACGCAACTGGAATCTGAATCCATCCGCTATGCAGCAAACGGCGTCGCATCACAAACATTCAGATCCCATCGGATCTGAAGACTAACGCTGCTCGAATCTGAATCTTGCCCACTAAACCTAAACGCTGTCGTCCAACTAATCCAAACGATGTAGTTTCGCTATCAGCTATAGAAACACGCTAGCGTACTCACATCTGCTCAGCGATACCAAATTCCATCACCACAACTGAACGCGATCACCCAGCCTGACAAACACTCACATCTGATCAGATCCTGCGGACATTCTAAGTTGATCCAAAGCTGATTCCAGGACACATGGACCCGATAGCTTCGCCAAGCATACCAACTCAAAGCTGGTCACCTAGATTTGCTCACACTCAAATCTGAATCTCCTAAAATCCGATTAATTAGCTCAATTAATCTTTCTAAACTTTCGGGTCTCACATTCCTCCCCCACTAAAACAGTATTTCATCCTCGAAATCAAAACAACTACTCCGGATCTAAACAGAAACTCAACAAAACCAAGAGTTCAAGATAACTGGGCAAACAACTTCAAGCAAACAACTACTGGAAGGTCAACAAGAAACAAACTAGCTACTGGAATCTGATACAACGCTTACTCAAACAGATGCGGCCACTCACGTTGCATCTTCTCTTCCAGTTCCGACGTAGCTTCTTCCCTACCATGTTTGCTCCACTGGACCATCACCAAGGGAATGGTCTTGTTCCTCAGTTGTTTCTCTTTTCTATCTATGATCTGCAAGGGATACCCAACATAGCTCAACGTTCTATCTAGCTCCACCTTGTCAGTTCTCAATACATGCGAAGGATCTGGCTCATACTTCCTCAACATCGACACGTGAAACACATCATGCAAGGAGGACAAATCTGATGGCAACAACAAACGATATGCCAAAGGGCCAATCCTCTCTAAGATCTCATATGGACCAACATAACGAGGAGCCAACTTTCCATTGAGCCCAAATCTCATAACACTGCGAAATGGAGAAACTTTCAGGAAAACCAGATCACCAACCTGAAATTCTAAAGTCCGACGCCTCTTGTTCGCCTAACTGGTTTGGCGATCTTGTGCAGATTTCATTCGCTGGCGAATTAGATCCACTTGATCTCTCATCTGCTGCACAAATTATGAAGAAGACAGCTGCTTCTCCCCCACTTATTCCCAACATATAGGCGATCTGCACTTCCTGTCATACAAAGCTTCAAACTGGTGCCATACCAATCGTGACCTGATAGCTGTTATTATAAGAAAACTCAACCAAAGACAACGAATCTTGCCAGCTACAACTAAAATCCATCACAACAACTCTAAACATATTCTCTAAAATCTGGATAGTTCTCTCAGATTGGCCATCTGTCTGTGGATGATACGCTGTGCTCATAGCCAATATAGTACCCAAAGCTGTTTTCAAACTCTTCCAAAACCTAGAAGTAAACCTCGGATCACGATCCGAAACGATGGAAACAGGTACACCATGCAATCGCACCACGAAATATATGTACAGCTTCACCATCTTCTTCAAAGAATAGGTCATGTTATAGGGAATGAAGTGAGCCGACTTCGACAATCTGTCTATGACAAGCCACACAGCATCATCACTCTTCAAACCTGCCCACCAGTAATGCTGCTTCAAGGCATGATACATCTTTTTCGCACCAGGATGGACACTATGTCTACTGTAGTGCGCTTCTATCAAGATCTCTTCCTTCAAATCAATTATATTTGGCACTACCAACCTGCCACGAAATCTCAAACAGCCATCAGATGAGACAGAATAGTCTTCCAACTGTCCAGCTCTAACTTTCAATTTCAACTCATGGATAGATGGATCTGTTCTCTGAGCTGCTCTAGTACTCACAAAAATCTGTGGCTCAACTTGAAAAGAAGACACCAGAACATAATCCTCACCTGGATAAAACCGCCAACCAGTAGTGCTTAGATGCTCATGGACCTTCGAAATCTGCAACGAAGCCAGCATCGCCACTTGAGCCTTTCTGCTCAATGCATCAGCCACTACATTCATTTTCCCAGGCTGAATTGGATCTCACAATCAAAATCCTTAAGCAGCTCCATCCATCTACGCTGTCTCATGTTCAAATCTGACTGAGAAAAGAGATACTGCAGACTCTTGTGGTCTGAATACACCACAAACTTCTCGCCATACAGATAGTGGCGCCAGATCTTCAAGGCAAAGACCACTGCTGCCAACTCCAAGTCATGAACTGGGTAATGAGTCTCATGCGGTTTCAATTGACGAGAGGCATACACAATGACTCGACCATTCCGCATCAACACACAACCCAATCCATTCAAGGAAGCATCCGCACAAACCACAAAGCCACCTGAACCACACGGCATAGCCAACATAAGTGCTGTAGTTAGCTTCTCTTTGAGCAATTGGAAGCTATTCTCACACTGCTCAGTCCAAACAAACCTCTTGCCTTTCTGAGTCAACTGCGTCATAGGCTTAGCTATGCTAGAGAATCCTCTATAAAACGCCGATAATAGCCAGCCAAACCCAAGAAAATACGAATCTCAGAAACATTCTTGGGACGCTCCAAGTTAACAACAGCCTCAACCTTACTGGGATCCACATAAATACCTTCAACTGAGATCACATGACCCAGAAACACAACTCGATCTAACCAAAGCTCGCACTTGTAGAACTTAGCATACAGCTGCGAGTCTCGTAGCGTCTGAAGGACCAGTCTCAAATGCTCTTTATGCTGCATCGGAGTCTTCGAGTACACCAAGATGTCATCGATAAACACAATCACAAACTGATCGATGAACTCTCTAAAAACTCGATTCATCAAGTCCATGAAAACTACGGGCATTCGTCAAACCAAAAGGCATACCAAAAACTCATAATGCCAGTACCTAGTACGAAAAGCAGTTTTCACAACATCCTGCTCTCGAATGCGCAACTGATGATACCCCGAACGTAGATCGATCTTAGAAAAAACAGCAAACCCTGAAGCTGATCAAACAAGTCATTGATCCTAGGTAAAGGGTACTTATTCTTAACTGTCACCTTATTCAACCGTCTAAAGTTGATGCACATCCTCGTCGACCCGTCCTTCTTCTTAACAAACAAGATAGGCCCTCCACACAGGAACATACTACGCCTAATGAATCCCTTCTCCAGCAAGTCGCTAAGATGAACCTTAAGATCCCTCAACTCAGCAGGTGCTAAACGATACGGAGCTCGAGAAATCGGAGCTGTACCAGGTACCAAATCAATGCTAAAGTCTATCTCCCACCTCGGAGGAAAATAAGGAATCTCCTCCGGAAACACGTCAGGGAAATGACGAACAACGGGAACATCACTAAGCTCTACGAACGAAGAAGAAGACGCATCCAAAGCATAGATCATAAATCCAGCGTTCTCTAACGACAACAGGCTAAACATCTCGCAGAGACTAAAGGAATCTTTGACTGGGAATCGTGGCCATAGAAATTCCATTTCTCGCCAGCCTGGGGCCTAAAACGCAGAACGCCATGGAAACAATCCACAGTGGCCCTATAGCTAGACATCACGTCCATTCCCACTATGCAATCAAAATCCCACAACACTAGCCTGATCAGGTTTGCTAACAACACGCTCTCACCAAACCTAAGAATGGCATTCAACAAGATCTCTTGGGAGTACGGGCTCGCGCCGGCAGGAGTCGCAAGAGATACAACATCACACAAAGTAGTGGTATGCAAACCATGCTCAACCACAAATGCATCAGCAATAAAAATGTGATGCTCCTGTATCAAACAATACACGCGCAGGAAAATCAAATACAAAGCAAGTACCTGCAATCACTCCTCCTCCTGGCGTGCCCTCTGCTTGCTCCCTCGTCATGGCATTCACCTGGGCAAACTGAGGTCCTGAAAACTGGGGCTGGGAAGACTGTCCAAACCGCGAAGGACCAGGCTTCTGAAACGGCCTAAACTGAGGCTATCCCGACCTCTGCTTCTGAACCGAAAAGAATGACCTCTAGACGATCCACCTTGACCCTGCGGTGGGGCAGCGGTATGCTGCGATCCAGCCAAAGGACACACTATCGCAAAGTGTCCATACTGTCCACAGTTTTTGCACGAACCCTGCATACCTACACACTGCGTTGTAGGATGTTTTCCTCCACACTGGCCACAAAACTCGACCTTGGAACTACCGCTGCTACAACTACCCGAGTCAGAAGAACTAGAACCTGACTTCTTCTTGAACTGACGACCACGAGGCTTAAACCTCTGGTGTCCAGATTGTTGGGCTATCTGCTGCTGGGGTGGCTGGGATGACTGCACAAATTGGGAAGGTTGCACCCCCGGAACCATGGGACGGTTACCTTGCACCACTTGCGGCCTAACACAAGACCTACGATTCTGCAGTCCTTCCTCAATGTCCATAGCCTTGGCCACCGCATCCGCATAACTCGTCGGTGAACCCGCAAACACCAAAGAATACAACTCTTCATTGAGCCCCTCCAAGAACTTGTTCCTCTTCGCCTTCTCTTGACCAGAAACATGCAGAACATACGCAAGAAGAGAAGAAAACCTCCGGGAATACTCTCCCACGGACAGAGTTCCCTGCACTAGGTTATCAAACTTACGCTCCCTGGCGTTCACAAAGGATTCTGGAATGTACTCCTGACGGAAGGAAGTACAAAATCTGCTCCACGTGATCCCTACACCTGTCTCCTCTAGAGTCCTCGAAGCGCCTCTCCACCAACGCTCGGCACTTCTCCTCAACTAAAACGTAGCCAAACTCAACCTACGCTCGTCATCATACCTGACAAACAACCCGATAATGTGCTGCAACCAGGACTCAGCATCAGAACTAGGCTCATCACCATTAAACGTCTGAGGGTTCATCCGCTGAAACCTCGCCATCACAAGTTCCATGTCGTCCACACGAGCTACCAGCTCATCTACCTCAATCTGACTATCACGACCACGATGAGGAATACTACGCTGCACTTCCTTGTTCTGACCCTCGGATTCCTCCTGAAACTGCCATCTACCTCTACCCCTACGTCTAGGCGGCATCTACGAAGGCACTAAGAGGGTAAGGTCACGCATCAACAGATATATCACATATCAAATAAATCACATGGTCATGCACATGCAACAAGCAACACTGTGCCTAGACTCAAGTGTGATCAAAAGAAATTGAGATTATCCCAGCTTAAGTTCTGATACCAAAAATATCAGGCCTCGTGCTCAATAACAGAGTTTAACCACTCAAACACATAGCGGAAGCGATAAAATAGTGGCTAAAAATTTTTGCTTTTGGGCCTGACTGATAAAAACATAATTTAAAATACTGCAATACTCAAAATATCCTAGTTTACAAAATACACAAGGCTAAAAGCCACAGTACAACAGTACAACATGCATCAAGCACCGATCAACAACACTACAACTAAAGACAATAAAGCACAGGGCATTTCCCGGCTAACAGTACTGATACATATATGCTATATTCTAATTGGGACACTCTAACCACCTCCTGGGGCACCTCCAGCTAGGTCAACTCCACGACCAGCTGAGTAACCATGGTAACCTGAAAACACACACAGGAAAACAAACACCAGCCCCAGAGGGACACGGGGTCAAACCCCAGTACGGAGAGCAACTGAAAAATAGCAGTTCAATAGCAACAGATAAAATGGGAATGCTATGCATGAGAACCAAGCTACAACCAAAGACAGGGAGCCAAAGGATCTCAAGAACTGCTCAACAACTGATATCCAATCAACTGGAAGATAGTGGCCACGGTGTGTGAGCATATGGGAGCTACCCACTCGTATCCAACACACGGTACCAGATGCAAAACATAGCTCAACCTGCCGTTGCCCAACTCATGAGATGTGGGAGCTACCCACTCCGCTCATAGTGGCTAACAGATCTCAGCAGGGAGATGAGGCTTACGGGAGTTACCCGCTCGTCCTCTAAACAAGCATCCTGGTACACACAGATCAATACAACTAGGCATGGCTCAACAGGATCTGAATACAATAGACAGATGCGTGTATGCAATGCAACAGTTCATTGTAATACGCACGACAGGTACAAACAATAACAACACAGAAGCATACATCGCATCACACATAATAACCATGCCAGCTTCAACGCTGTAAAACAAGTTCACGTCCGTACCTCAATCCTTTGAGCAACAATTACTACAACAAAGTCCCGAGCAACGCAGATCCGAGAACATTGTTGGGGAACCGTGGCGGATCCGGATCACGCCTCCCGGAGAGGCAGCGGAAGAACAAAAATTTGGGCCGGGAGACGATCAATACAATTCTAAAACATGCAATCTATGAACCATTCATAGGGTGTTTTGATGATTACCTTGCTGGCAACTCGTGCCTGGCTCCGACCAGTTTCGCGAGGAAACCGGCACTTCACGGTAGGCGGCGGTAGATTACGTCAATCAGGTCCACGACCGGAAACGATCTCCTTCCGATCAGCCTGCACTAGAAGACTGATGGATTTTATCACCAACGGATTCTCCTTGAAAAGTTGGCCGGAGCAAGTCCGGCGAAGGAGGCGGCGGCGGCGACAAGCGGCGGCGGCGGCGGCGTGAGGAGAGGAAGGGAGGCGGCGGCTTTTAGAGAGACTAGGGTTAGGGTTAATTATGATTGTAGTTGTTAAGTTATGAAACTCTTAAGTCTAATTAAATAGACTTAGTCATAGTCTTGGACCGGCCCAACGGGCCCGGTCCAACGGATGAACATTTGGTTCATCCCTATCACCGTGACTTCATCATAACTCCGATCGCCGATCAGATCGGACCGATCGACTCAGTTTCCAAAATTGAATACTATGATCTGAAAAACCATTTTTCAGAACCCCAGTGCAAAATGACCGTTTTGCCCCTCAACAGCGGGAAATCACGATTTGACCCCTGTTGACTTTTAGGAAGTCGCACTCCCCAAAATCCTCTTCCCTTGCTCAACACATTGAGCTCAGTATCCGTGCGGGAATCTCGAACCCAGTACTTGTGTGACCCTCAATGGTTCAGGGATACAGTTAGCCGTGGGCCCACAACCATTGTGGCTCCGGAATCACAATTCCGGACTTGCCCATCGGATCATGGTAAGAGCGTCTAGCAACATCGCCCCATGATCCTCTATGTATCACTGATAGTGCCTGCAAGAACCAGTTGGTCGTGGTTAGCGTACAGTACGGTCCTTTCAATCCATATATCCCGATCAGATCAACGACCATTGGTAAATCGAGAGTCGCTAAAGATCCGATAGCTATGCATACATCTCGGAGATCGAATAGTGACATCGCGAGTGTAACTAGGTAA